>CABIKL010000264.1:0-25911 GCA_902196195.1 Aptinothrips rufus | reverse complement strand
AAAAAAAAAAAAAAAAAAAAAAAAAAAAAAAAAAAAAAAAAAAAAAAAAAAAAAAAAAAAAAAAAAAAAAGAAGGCATCAATTAGGTTTGAGAGAATTTCCCATCTGACTGATGAAGGTCAACCCTTAATGGAGCAGACTGCATTCACAGAAACATAGAATTTGCCAGAAGACAGTCAAAATTAAATGACAGAGACAGGTTGATGTAATTGAAAGGTAGGTGGTCAGCTTACAACATTTTCATCTAGGGTTTTAAAGCAAGCATATCTTTCCCATTCTGACAGCTACAAAGATGTCTGTGAATATTAGAACAGAGACCTCAAACTGAAAAAACAACACAAGAAAAGGCAAAAGCAGGATGCCTCAGAACAGACATAATAATGAGCGGCCTAGGAGAACAGAGTGACCATTACGATGTGAGGATGATGTAACAGACTTTCCAAGCAGTAAAAAAAAATACTTCTCATAACGACAATAGACTGGACTTCCCTGCTCTGCTTGAGTGACTGCTAATACACATGTCTTCATTGACTTAAGTTTACAATAAAAATAAATCATAACTGAAAATGGCAAGCGAAATTACTTCAACACCTGCAACAAACTAGACTTTCATTCTCCATACACTTCCCCATCTTGCATTACTCACGAATATGTGTGCTCTCCTTAGTAAGAGGTAAGAGGCCCCAAGATGAAAAGTTGGCCCATGGCTGCCTTATAAAATCAAAGTTGACTGTTAGATAAAAGGAATAGCAGAACCTCATTTTTAACTACAATCTTTGCACCATAAACATTTCTACTATGGAAACCACACAACATTCAAATTCGACATTTTGCAATTCAAAGAAACTACAAAATACATTTAGCAGAACAAAATGCAAATTTTATCTAATGAATAGGTTTGCTCCAAAACATTTTCAACCTATCAAAATAGAAACTGGCTTTTATTGCTTATTATCTATCACACACTAAGTCTATGAAATGGTCAATGATTTGACCAACACTAGGACTATCACCCAACTGATAAACCGGTCTCACATCTTTCTAAGCGAATCCAAGCAAACAACTGGTGTCTAATAGACTAATGACTGCCTCATGGTAACTATCCCTATCACATTGCTACTGTGATATCTAAGAGTTTGCAGTTGAGTTTCTGTTGGATGCTCGCAAAGAAGCATAACATCCCTGACAGACTCTCACTGGTTTTAAAATCCGTAAACGAGAGATTTCAGACTCAAATCTACTGCATCTGTAAAACATACAAAGAATAATGAATTTCAAGAGAAATGCATAAGATATTAACTGTTTTAAAATTATAATTTGATGAAACTTACTTGGAGCAGAAAACTTGGCCACAGTTGCGACAATGATGTCTGCGCTCATATAGACTAAAGCGCACATTACAACCAACACAATTCTCAGCACCTTCATCTCTTAACCAATGATCTGCCATGCCACGTCCAGGTTGCTCCGACATAGACCATGAAAAAACTCTGCCACGTGCATCACCAACATACACAGTCCGATGGTCCCTATAATAGAGTTAATGTCATAAAAGAACTATAACCAGACATGAAGTTTTTAAAGAACCTAGAAAATTTAAACTGTCTTTTTACGTACTTTGAAACAGCTAAAGCAGTAATGGAGGCTGGCTCTGTATTGTCCTTCCGGTCATAGGCTGTGTGCATGGTCAATTTGCTTCTAAATACTAACTGCCTCTGCCACTTGAAACCTAAAATGAGAACAGAAATTATAGAAGAAGAGCCAATGATGATATGCACATTGCACTAGAATAAAACAGTGTACCAACCATCTCTCAAAACATTCTGTACATTCAGTCGGCGCAGGCCACTTCCATCAGATGATTTATCAGTATTTCTAACATCTTCATCATCCATATCGCCATCACCAGTAACCATAACAAAGGAGTCAGTGAGGCTCGTATCACTTTTGCTTGCTCTCATGCGTTGTGCGGCTCCCCCAAGCGCTGAATCAGGGTCTAGACAGTCAATACTTTTTTCCATTGCTACTGAGATGTCAGAATTCAGCCAGCTGCCTTCACTTTTGCGGTATTGAGCATTGACACGAGCAGCAGATGAACGCCGACGGACACGTACGGGTGGAACTTCAGAACCTGACGTTGAGCTCACCCTTACTATTGGCGCAACGTTAGTGCTGTCCGGCTGGGCCGAGCTGTCACCATCCTCTGCTCCGTCACTGCAGTGTTCTTTCTCCTCATCCTTATTTTCTACCTCTTTTTTGGCTAGAGTCTTGGTCTGCTTGTCTTCTGAATCTGATAAACTGCTCTCAGAACCACTTTTTGTTGCTAACAAACCAGCTGAGCTCAGTCTTTTAACAATGTCAGGAACAGGTTCAGTACTAGGAGAATCCTCTTTTTCTGCTTGTCCATCCTGCATATCATTTTCATTCTTCTCTTGGCTAGCATCAGACTCAATGGATGCTAATTTATCATCCTTAGGAACTTGCACATAGTCCATGGACCACATTCTAGCAACTCCATCAGTGGACCCAGTCATGATGACATTCTTAGAATCCCATTCATGCATCTGTGAGAAGGCAACACACAATATTTGTTGCATGCGATCAGCACGTCCCACTGCTGTATCCACACTGGCAAGTTCTATTCCATTGATGGTCCAGATGTGCAACCAAGTGCCTGCACATGTGGCGATGTCACCCTAAGAAAAAAAAAAGAAGAAAAAAACATATTTGTTTATCAGAATGCAGAGATACTTTCACAGAGAACAGAATTCCAAGAGCACAGGACAAATGAAACACATACAGTTATTTCATTTATGGCTACTGCTGCGATAGGAGCGCTGTGTCCTCTCAATTGTCGTACAAAAATAAGACGAGACAAATCCCAGACAATAGCAGAGCAATCACGAGATCCTGACACAACCACATTGTATGCTGGGCTGGCAGCTAGGCATGTCACGGCTCCAGTGTGACCATAAAGACATTGCTTGACTCTCAACTGGCGGCGACTGTATTCCCAAACTGTAACGACCTGTGACGGTAAAGAAATTAAAAATTACCAACTAGATGAAATACCAGAAAATCTTCTTTCTTTAAAGAAATTTGTTAATTCTTACCGAGCATGTGCCAGCTGTGACAACTAGCTTGGAGAAAGGGCAGACACAAGCCACCACCTCCCCACTGCTCTCCCCAGTAGCTTCACACACTAGAACAGCCCTGTCACTGTCATAATGTCCAACTCGCAGGGAATGATCCGCAAAGCCCCATGCCAGATACTTATTGAACGATGGTGGTACCAAAACTTTGTTCTGCTCAACAGCGAGCAGCAGTTTATCAACACAGAGAATCTGACCAACAGGGCCTTTTAACTCTAAAGAGAAAAAGTGATTGAAACAATGAACTTTAATCTCAATTAATTCTCAAACAAAAGAATACAAACCTTTAATGGGCTGCAATGAAGGTACAAGACTATCCAGTTGGTCAAAGAAGAGCTTTTGATTGCATGGGAGAGGAGTTTCTCTCAAGCTTAAGCTCAATCCAGGAGTGGATGGTCCTCCACTTAGCTTCTTAGCTGGATGAGGCCTTTTAAAAAGCTGCTTTGGAATTTGACCAAAATTGTTAATGAATCCTATGGTGGCATTTTTCTTCAGTGGATCATCAATGCTGTACAAAGAAAGGAGAAAGGAAAATAATTTCAGGGGGTGAGGAAAAAGGAAAGAAAAAATGAAATTCAGAGAAAATGCTTACTTATAAATATCCACATTTCCTTCATAAAACAAATGATGGAAAACATTTGTTGCCTCCACAGCTGCTGGACCTTGTTGCTTATAACCAAATATTAGGTCAATCCAGTGGTGCAGTTTTGAGGAAACAGCATCACACTCAAGAGCAGCTCTGTGCACTCGAATGAATTCCTGAGGATCATCTTTTGCCCATGGTGGCAAAACTACATCTCCAAGTTGAACACCATTCTGTTTGCAGCCTAATGGATATGAATTGAACCAGAGTTTTGAATTAGATGAGCAAAGCTGTTAATAGTAGCCTCTCCAACCACAATTCAGAAGAAGGCCTTTCAGAACAAAGGAAGGAAAAAAGATATATTTACCCAAGTCAAAGTTATTAGAGTTTGTGAGAAACTCAGGAAGATAAAAGAATTCCGGTATAAGTTCTTTTACATCTGCCATATTGTGGCGGGAGGCTGAAAGCCAAGCTTCTCTGATGCTGTTAAACATTCGATCTGCTAAATCAAAATGTCCACCCTGCAGTAATAAAAAAGAAAGGAGCATATTTTATGGAGTAAAAACAATGTGATCATGAGAGAAACAAGCATTGATGTATGACCAGCTTTGATTATGAAAACAAACAGACCTGAAGTCGCAAAAAATGCTGGGTAAAGGGTTCCATACGCACAAGATATGAGCATACTATCATAGCTGAAGAATAATGTGTACCGTAATGGTACGGGGGTGTTTCTCCATGAGGATCATCCCACTCCTTAAATCTGGACAGTACAGAAAGCAGGTTAGACATTTTTTGCAATTTGCCATATAAAATCAACAAATTTTTGAGAATACCTCTCATTACCTTTTCTTAAATTGGTGAAGGCGATCTGGACTCTGAGCACCCATTGGTTTGGTAAAATCTCTAAATGTTAAAGGGTCATTAAAATCTACCTCTGGTGAATCGTAATCAGCTAATATCCAAGGAAAAATGGGATACTGCATCAAATCATTATATGATCGGCCTGCCAATGTGTTCAAATGCATCAGGTACTGGAAGTTTGAAATTTCACCTCGCTGAAAAATAAAACAAATTTACATTTTGATTCAGTCTTGGTTTTTAAGACTATATTTTTTTAATTTTTTTTAAAATCTTTTAAACTCAAAAATCTACTTACTACCCATCGTTGAGTAACAGATGTCTCTCCAATCAGATTTGACAATAGTCCAGCAGTTTGCTCAACGTTTGCAGTTCGTTTTTGACCAGCAACAGATTGTTGTGCACTGTCTGCTATCCCAGTGGCATTTGCAAGAAATCTAAAAAGAAATGAAGAAATGGAATCACAATGAGGCGATTACATTGGCTAACAGATCCAGGCAAAGTTTAGAGATGTACAGTAAACAAACCTGTGATAAACTTTATTCCTGATTTTTCTAGGAAAAGCCAGAAGTTGATTTCGTCCATCACTTGAGAACACTTCAAGAGCCATTGGTTGTAGTAGATATCTCCGCTTGTGAACTTCTCTATGAAAAGAAAACAAAAATAGAAATAGGAATGTGGAATGTAGTGCCATGATGATAGATATGACAACTCTGACCTTACCTGATGTCCTCATAATGAAATTTGTAAGAATGTCTCATAGATCGGGTCCGTCTTGGACTTCCAGGTCCTGGGCAGGGCAAAATGGGTTCTTGGAGGTGAGGAGGCAATGAGTCTATATCGCGTACTTCTCGAGAACGTAAAACAGTGAGACCATCTACAATATAAACATGCTCTTTTCCGAACAGAAGCAAGCCCTCCATAGTGTCTAGTCCTTGTATTCTAGCACATCGGAACATGTAACCAATCTGTATTCAAAGAAAAGCAATATGAAAGACAACAATGATACCTTAATAAAAAAAAACAAACAACATGACAGGCACAGAAAACACTAAAATTACCTTTTCTTGGGGTTCCAGAAGTCGAATTAGAGTCTGGTTGTCGGATGTAGAATCCTGATCTTGTGCTTCACCTGAATCCCGCTCTTCTACATCTGTGTTTTCAGTGCCATCCTCTGCAGTATCATCAGGTTCAGACACAGATCTATTGACTGATTGACGAACAATGCTTTGAAAACCTGTCATGAATGAAAATTATGAGTTCTGAAGAACCAGCATTTAAAAACCAAAATGCAACCAAAACGCAAACATCTTTCATAAACAGAAAATCAAAACAGTAAGTTAATGTACACAAACCTCTAATGGCGGACGCATCATCCATGTTAGAATTGTTCTCATCTGTTTCTTCAAGCTCTCTCTCCTTTTCCCTATTGTTGTGGGTGTCAATCATATTGTCCCTTTCATGGTCAATAAGCCCTCGTGGACGATATTTATGATAATAATCCTTACTATCCCAGCTTGTAGCCACTTTATATTTCAATGATTTCTAAAGTATGAAAGGAAGAGAGAAAGAAACAAAATTACTGCACATGAATGTACCATCAAAGTTGTTTTCACAATTTTGCTTTTGGAGTAAAAATGACTTACATTATCTCCACTGTCTAGTTCAGGTCTATATGGATATTGAACATAAAAAATATCATTTTGCATCATTTTCTTGCGCATACGGCATGGACCCTCAGTCATGTCAAGCATCCACTTATCAAGCCTATACATAAAAGAAATTTTGTAGTTAATAACTACCAACTGTGTCAAAGCATGCACATGTGAAAGTGAGGCATCTATTACCTGCTCCCAACAGGGGGTCCCCACAACCCACGTTCTCGGGTAAGTTCTGTCTCTGTCTCAAGCCATTCCTCATAAACTATACGCTGCATGTGAACCATAAGTTGCAACATATCTTTGCGACGAACATCAACAAGAGCGCGTACCAAACCAATATGCTGTTCTGTACAAGACTGTATCTCTGACCCTGACAGTAAGCACTTGGTCCTGGCTGGTTCCTCTTTCTTTGATTTGGTTCTGCTTGCCAGGCGAGTCAGGCCTCCAGTGACTTTCTGTATTTTCTGTGGGAAGAAAAATGCAATGAAATCATTGCTGATAAGATAAGAACTATAGACAAGCATTACAACCAAATGATAGTACTCACGGATTGAATCTGATTGTGAAGTTCCCATGGAACTTTGCAAGCAGCTTTTCGTTCCATATCAACGTAATTTAACCACACCTTGTGAGCAGCTTCAAAAACTTGGTCACGCACCATACTTAATTCAGGCGCTCTATTATTGGGTGAATTTAGAGTTATTTTGAAGACCTAAGGAAACAGGCACTTATATCAATGAATGTCCTGGTAAAATTGACATGTTTCATTTTCACATCACAAAATTTGTAACATGCCTCTTCAATAGCCGGCTTTTTGCAAACATATAACTCTTCCCACACGCGTGTGGCAGCAACAACCATCAGATTATGGCCTTGTCGAGTATTGAGCTTGTCATCTGAGTCATCAGCCTGAGGATTCACATGCCATGTGGTCTTAATATTGGTGTCAAGCCTGAAAAAATTTAAAGGTTGCGATAAAATAATTTTGAAAATATATATTACATAACATATGTGACTAAACAGTATGGTTCTTGTATTCTTACATTATTTTCATATCAGAAGTAAGTTGTAAAAGGCAATATGTGAGACATCCAATAAAGTCCAATTCATGGTTCCCCGCTCCAAATACCAATCCTCTGAAACACAATTTAATGATTCAATACTCTTAAAATCGAATACACACGAAATCTTTTCAAACAAAACTTTGATGAAACACAATATGGTATGAGAATACAGCCAGAAAATACCTGTGAGTTGTGAGTTTATGCAAGGCTTCTAGGACTGACATTTGTTGAGTGAGTGTTTCTGTAGCACGAGATAACAGGAAAAGGATTGTCCTGTTTAAACAATGGTAAAGACCCTCAAGAGATGTGCCTCCAGGGCGCCGCTTGGCCTGGGATATTAATTTCACTACAAAGTCAAAAACCTCGTGAGGATCCTTTGCTAGGTTTCCTAAAATAAAATAAAAGTAAAAAAAAACAACGAAATTTTAAATTTTATCCAAGTTTAAAATAACAGTTAACTATAGTCCCAAATTTGTACTGTCATTTCACCTTGCCAAAGTTTATCAACAACACGAGCTGCTAGATAACACACGTTAGGAGCCACATTGTTGGGTGCCCCGCCAAAGACTATGGGTAATGCAGCTTGATCACCCACTAACACATCAGCAGCTAATAAATGCTCCATCAGTAGACTAAGAACTTCAGTCTGGTATCTAGTATGCTGAGCACTTGAAGCACTGTCCGGTGAAGCCTGTGACATGATCATAGAAATCTGTTAAAATCAGTATAACATCAATCCTATTTCAAAGATACAAGATGAAAAGGCACACATACATTCAGAACTAGATCAATCACAGGGGGACCCTTTCCAGACACAGGAAGTGACAAAGAGTCCACAACTATCACTCTCAGGAAGTCCATTACAAATTTTCTTGCTGGATGAGAAGTGAGAAGACCCTCTTTAGAAGGAGAATGAATGACCATAGTTGAATCCTCAGAGGGAAAGACCTAAATATTGACAATATGTAAAGCACATGTTTTAGTAACGTCTTAATTATTAGAATAAGCCAGTCCTTCCCACATTCAAAGAAACTTACCTCGTCAACAGGAGAACTTGCACAGCTACTAACTTCACTTCCAATGCCCCTTGGGAACAGCGTGCCAGCCAAAGCAGTTAAAACTTCTCCACTCATAAAAACAGGTTTGAAATCCAGCATATTTTGATACAAAAAGAATAGGAACTGGATAATGGTAACTGGATAATCACAAAGCCATTGGGGCAAGCTCTCAGGACTGCAAATGAACAAACACACATTAACCAACCACCCAAAAAGATCAAATTGAAAATACAGTATAAATATTAAATGTCAGACATATAACTTGCCTCTTGCCTTCCTGATTAAGCATTGCACGAACCATAGTCAGAAGTGTTGTGACAGCCTCTGGGCAAAGAGATACCTTACCAGCAAGAGTATTAACTGATTGTCCGGCTGGCATACCGAACAGGAAGTTCCATACATTATCCAGATCCAGCTGAGAAAAGAAAAGCAGTTAGTCTCCTTTCCTAAATATATCATGCAAAAATAAAGAGGATGTTGAGTATGTCAGAAGCTCACCTTCAAATCAGCAGGTAATAGTTTTACTGGTTGGCCCATCATAAGTGCCATGATGAGAAAATACACCTCTGGGACATCAAGATGATGAGGCAATTGCCAGGCCACGCGCTGAAATCCTGGGACATGCACTGCATCCATGCGGATTTCCTGTGACTTGTGATTTCCAGGTGAAGTGCCAAGCTGGTAGCCAAGTAGTCCTCCCATCTTGTCTTGCAGATGTTGGGTGTCCTGCAGCCAGCCTCCTGAGCCTGATCCCTCGCGGAACTTCTGAAGTATTACTGGGTTAGAGCACAAGGCAACCAGAATACGCAGACCCCAAACAACTGTGGTTGGGTGAAGATTAGGCTGAGTCCACAAAATAACCCAATCAAGACCAAGTACCCTCACCACTTCATTACAGAATGGCTGGTTTATGGTACTTCTAGCCGTGAATAACAGAGAGTGAAGCATTTGAAGGCATCGATTTCTTAAGAGAACACAACTGACTGGATCTCGCAGAGCATTCTCCATTCCAGTTGCTTGTGCCTGTTCCCAGGAAACTGGAGTTGTTTCTTGTAGCACAAGATTCTTCTCATCAAGAGCAGGACTTGATAATGTAGCTGTGACCAGCTGACCAAAATGCAATAGATCTACAGGCCGTGGATTTCCAGCGAGCAAGACTCCCAACAATGTCAAGAGCATTGTTCGAGTCGGGGGTGGACCGCACATGATGGCAGGAAGGACATGAAGCAGGCGGGGAACAATAGCCAATTCCCTGAGAAGTCGAAGGTTGCCACGTTTTTCACTGGATTCTGATACTAACTCCAGCAAGTGCTCAAACAGAGATCTGACCAATTCACCTGGCGCTTGATGCCAAACCTGCAAACAGTTGCTTGATAAGAACTTCTCGGATATTGATGAATAAGTTTAAACACTTATTTAAAAAATAAAGAAAATCTTACCTCTATGTCACACAGTAAATCTTGGAATGCTTGTGGGTTTGGGACACATGAGCTTTCCCTGCCAGAATCCACAGAGCCAACCAAACTGAACGTTAGATGCAATATGTGGGAATTCAAAAGAGGAGTCTTACGACGCAAAAGCATTGCCAGAGTTTGATAGCCGCGCCTTCGATCCATTTCTAGCTGAGCACACCGATTACTTCGAACCACACAAACCAGAGCTTTCACACCAGCATACAAACTTTCAACATCCTGAGCCATTGCAATAAGTCCGAGCAACACAGAACAGCCACCAACACTGTCTACAACTTTGGCAACC
The DNA here is from genome assembly GCA_902196195.1 of Aptinothrips rufus. NCBI lineage: Eukaryota > Metazoa > Arthropoda > Insecta > Thysanoptera > Thripidae > Aptinothrips > Aptinothrips rufus. Next base: position 15,775 of record CABIKL010000264.1, on the reverse strand, counting down.
GGACGTGGAGAAAACACTCTTACGCCCAGATATCCAATAACTACTCCTCCCAAAGATCTTGCAGATCCCCCCAAATGGCCAGCCGAGTTATGCAGAATACGGATTGGTGTAGCATTTTCATGTGAGGACATTCCAAGCTGCCTTGCAACAGATCGATTATCTGCTCTGTTATAAACTTTTCTTATCTTAGCAAGTGTTAGTTGAGACACTGCCCTTGCATTCAATCCAAAGATGACTTTATCTTCCGTCACTAAAGCAGGACATGGTTCCAATCCTGACTGAATAGGCGGAGCTTGAAGACTGCCCATATACTGTGGTCCAAGCTGGTGGAGAATTGCAACAGTTTGTGGGCTTAAGACCTCTTCAAGTAAGTGACATGGTCCCTGCTTCCAGGTCAAACGAGAGTAACGGCGCCAACTTGGGGGGGTTCCAATGTATCCATAGACAGATGAGGCAACAGTCAAATTGGCAGCACCACCACCAGGATTCTGAGAGATGTAATGCAGCTTCTGAGTGTGAATGTGCTGACCATCAACATAAACTGAACATGCAGAGTTTTTGAGGACAGCTCTATTTAGGACAAGAGCTAAGTGGTGCCACTGTCCTTCCTGCAAGAGATCTGGACACCAAACTCTGGCTGAACAATCACCAAGACCTTCTGGTTCCCAATCACCAACATCTGTAAAAATAAAAAATATAAAAAAAATAAAAACACTAAAAAAAAAAAAAATCTAAACTTGGTCAAAAATTTTACTTCTAAAATATTTATATAACTTACTGTGAGGCATATGTGTTTCATGAGTGCTAACAATGATTGCCTTGTCTCTAGCTGAGAGCAAGAAAGTCAAGCAGATAAGGTGACTGTCTGGTAAATTCCTGACTAAAGTCAACAGACGAACTGGATGAGGATCAGTTCGAGGGTCACTAAATTTATCCACGCAAACCCAGGTTGAGTAAGTAAGTCCAGTTTGAGGGGGGAATACACGATCGCCTGTGTGATTAGATATTAGGTTAGTTTTTGATAAACAGCAACAAATTTTATTCATATCTAAAGAGGTAACATAGACACTTTTCTCACCTGATCCAATGCCACCAGTTACATTATTGTCCATGCCATTTGTCAGTGCTGCCCCTACAATAGCAGCGCCACCAGAGGGGCTCTGCGGTGCAATACTTGGTAAATAGAGACCTCCAAATCCCTCTGCTGACATGTCAAATTCCACAAAAGCTGGGGGTAAACTGGTCTGATGGGCACGGAAGTCCCGGGGTGTTGTCATCGAAACTATAGTTTTCACTCGTGTCAATGGCACAGGCCCACCAGCTCGACCATGGTGATAATCGTCCAAAGGTAAGCAGCACAGAGGATCACCCAATCGAAAAAAGTCCCTGCAAGTGCATCAGAAGAACAAAGCTAGAGCAACTTGCTACAATAACGAATAGGTTAAAGCATTTTTAACAGAATTTTACCTCAGATCTTTCGGTTCAAGCCCTTGAGCAGCAAGCCTCTCCAACATGTACTGCAAAGGCTGGTGCAATGGATGGGTTTCATCCTCCAAAGCAACAGAACCAAACTGCAAAAGCTGTCCAGGAAGGCCTGCCTCACACATCACTTGTTGATTCCGCTCTGAGCGGACCAAAGATTTTAATATTTCTGCTGCAAAAAGCTGGAGAGTAAGTGCCACCTGTTGCCACAAAAAAGAAAAAAAAGAAAAAGTAATTAATGAAGTTCTTAAAGACAGAAATTATCAAAGTAGAATTATATCGTAATTCACCATTATATTATGTACTAATCCGCAGCAACATTTGAAACTGTCTTCAGAAATGGGAAAACTCACTGACCTGAGAGTATGTGTTGTGCTGGATGGATGGTAATAGCCTCCAAATGGCTAAAACAACTCCAGGATGCACTACAACAGGATCTGGTGGAGGTGGGGTCAGGTTCAAAGAGTTCACTCGTCTGTTGCCTGATGGTGATTCCAGAGACCTCTGCGGCTGTAAAGAAAAATTCTGGTTTTGATTGTAACTGAAACAATACTTAATCAATTTAGGAAAGAAAACAAGAAAAGAAATCTTCCAATTTACCTCAATACTATTTCTATTGTAGTGTGAGGAAGACTTGAATGCTACTACAGATGTGATATTAGGCTTGTCATATAAATCAAGAGCCACGTCATACAAAAGTCTAAGAGCAAGGCAGGCATATGAGAGACTCAGAGGAATTTGATCTGGTAAGCTGTGGACAAAAAGTAAAGTAGTAACAGTTATGTAATAAATAAATGAATTGATACAAGTTGTATTGAACAATATCTGCTGTCGTACCTTGGCTCCAGCACATTGCCAACAAACAAATTGTAATATGTATTTTCATCTTTGGCTGTAAGGGTTTCATCACAATCCTGTAGAGTTCGCTGCGATGTAAAGCATCCCAAGAGACGCAAAGAATCACAAAGACTTGATGTGCAAATCTGAAAAACAACCAAAATTTGAAAAAGATCTAATATAAATTATATTGGGGAAGATGAAGCACAGCAATTTGAAATTAAGTTTTAATTACCTCTTGGTGAAAAAATTTTGCATTGGCAGGTTCAAATCGCATAGCAACAGTTAATGTATTGAACACTGTATGCAGTAATGTCAAAACCTGCTGTGTATCTTTGGAATCACTTGAATCGTCTTCCCCAAGTCTTCCCTCCAGAGACACTAAGACACTAGTTACATACACAAATCCACCGACTTTTCTAAATGCTGTGCGAGTTCTATGGCTCTCTCGAAGACACAAGAGTATAGACTGAAAAAAATCAGACAATACGGGTGAAATCCGAAAAAGGGCTCAGAAAAACTCAAGAGTATCAGATGTTGAGATAATACAACAGTATTGAAAATGGAGAAGTATTTCTTAAACATACTGTATTAAAAACACATTGTTACCTTCAATATGTGCTTTTTCAATTTCAATGCTGTTGGTGGTGCTGAGTGCATCATGCCGAGTAATGTGCCCATATCATCTTCCCCTCCAGCGCCCATCATAAGTTCACGAACAATGCCCAAAGCTTGTTTACGACAGTCCAGGTACAGCACAAGATTATGTGCACATCTTGCTCCACCACACTCTCGGAATACATTTGCGTTATTAACATTGCCTGCCACTAGCGCTGTAAGTGCTTCAATAACTAGCATCCCTAGCTCAATTTCTTGATCTGGTAAAGCATAATCTGGACACAAAAATACACACATGGATTAGAGATATTACCCTGTTACTCATGAAGTTTTATATGGCTAAAGAAAGAACAGTATTTACTTTGATTTTCCTGCATTTCTTGCTCTTTATCTTTCAAGAGATTCGCATAGCGTGTCAGACATGTGACAAAAACCTCTAGTATTCCAACTTCTCGATACACATCTTTAAATATGGAATTGTGTCTGCGCAAGGAGGAAAATTCATGAAATGAGCAAAATTTAGACGAGCTATGCACGGTAATATGCCCAAAAAGAAGCACAATTTCAATACTCACCGTAAAATATTTAGTAAAGTGCGCATACAGGTTATACTGCTTGAAAGGGATGCTTGTCCCTTGAGCAGTATGGAGAGAGATATTAGTTCCTTGCAAGGTACAAAGTTTAGTTGAAAAACAATAAATTCCAAGAGGTGAAAGAATTTGTCCTGGAAAAACAAAATTTTTGAATACAAAGTTTGTTTGGATAGCCTCAACTCACAGGCATGAATAAAAAATAAATTTCATAATCATCACCTGTATTTCTTTGGGCTTCAAATGGATCTTCTCAGCAAATTGCGACAAAGTGTTCTGATCCTCCAATATAAAATAATTTGCGTTGTCAGAATGATAAACACCAGAGATTGCATCAAGTATAGATGAGCATAGGCCTGTACAGTTTGATTTCAAAAATGCTGTTTGTAGAACCTGAAATGCAGCTATATTTCTAACACTTGCTCCTGTGAATGGCAAAGAGATCAATTATGAATGTACCTGCTTCTCAAATTAATACAAAACGCAAGCTAGGGGAAATAACAAACCTTGGCCTGAGGGCTGAGGTAAAGTGAAGCCTCCCATCTGAAACAACGATCCTTGACTGGCCGAACTTGGTCTAAGTTCTTTAAAGCCACAGGTGGACAATGAAGCAAGCATTAACACAAGGTTACGAGTAGCTTCTTGAGATTCTGACCCCTTCTCCTGTTCTAATCTGTAAAGAGGATAATCAAACTTTAATATTTTAGCAATGCCCACACCAAAAAAAGTCAGCTTTGAGCTTGGCCATTTACAAAGATTCCACATACTTGAGTAGAAAGTCTGACAGGAATGCGTAACCCTGACAAGCTCTGAAGTCATCCAAGAGAGTTTGAGAAACTTCACTGGAGTCCTTCAGGAAACAGAATACAGCCACAAACATTTCAACAATTTCTAAAGGTGAAAGTTCCTTTGCTCGCTGCATATTTTCGAGGCACAGAGCTACACATCCTTTATCTGTAAAGCAAAATAATGTTTGCAGTAGAGTAGCTATCATCACAAGCTAACGAGACCACCAATCACATAGTAAGATTTGGAAAATGGTATGAAGAGGAAGACAAGAACTCACTGTGAATATAGTTGACAACTGGCTTTGTGAGCCCATGTCGTGATATTGTCATAAGAACTTCAGCAGCACTCTTCCTCCACATCACATTTTGAGGAGGACAAGAGGATGTGATAGCAGAAAATAACAAACTCAAATCATCTTTGCGAGCCAGCTCTTCTGCTGGACAGGCATGGCTGCACAGGCGCACAAGCATCTGAAGGAAAAGAGAAGAAATGAGCTGGATGAACCAGCACAAATGGACAATTCTTTTATTTACAAACATACCTGCACGAATATTTTTTGAAGCAGAATACGCCTTTCTCTTGGAGTAAATTCATTGCCAGGTTCTGCTAAATCAGCATCTTTCATCTCAGGAAGATCAAAGAACAAGTACAAACATTTAACGAGTGTTGATGGCACTGAGAGAGATGTCATCACCTGCAACGTGTTAGAGTTTCTAATTAAGTGAATATAATGTAAAGGTTTTAGTCAGAAGAGCAACTGGTTAAAAAATAAATTTACCTGAACAAGCTTAAGATCTCCAGCTGCTAAAAGATTGAGTGCTGACAAGAGCATCCAACCGTTACTGGATTCTTCAGATGATCCAATTTCAAGGAAGCTGACAATAGAGCATGATGCCATTTCTGTTGACTGATTGGATGCACGGCATCTGATCTCTGCTACCATCAAGGCAGACACTTGGTGACAAAATGCGAGAATGTCTCTGAATTTGTCTATCATGTCTGAAGTTGGACAGTCCCCAAAAACCTTTGCAGTAAGGTAGAAAAAAAATCAATTAGTTCACTGAAATGATAGTTGGACCAGCAGAAGGTGGGGGGAAAGGAATATATTTTGTTCTCACCTTGCAGAATAATGGAAGCATGTTGTACAATTTGTTATGACGCTCTTGTTCACTGAGTGGGTGTTGCGGATGTGAATATTCTGAGAAAAGCTTTTTTAAATGCATTAGACCTAATGCTGTGTGCTGGGGATTTGAACTGGCCTCATCTTGAGTGCTGGAGGAAGTAAAGCTGCCTCCACCGCTTGATCCCCGCAGTTTGCGCATGATGTTCATGATGCCAAACCTAACATAAATGTTGCATTAGACTTAAATCAGAGATAACAAACACAATTCATATCATGAAATACATTAGAAAAAAATAAAATGTACAAAAAAATAGTTTATTTATGGGTATTTGCTACTGTAATTGGTAATTTATTGTAGGAACTTTTTTTTTAAAAAGTCATAGTTATAAATAAATCGTACTGAAGATAAAACAGGCATTCTACATTAATCTTCACTGCATAAATATAACTTTTCGCAAAATACAAAAGAATGATAATTATTTCAATGTGCGGAGTAGCAAAACTCGTCTGCTTCCGAAACCAAAACATCAATAACAGGGAACTGCCACCCAAATATCAACTGCTGCGCAGTCGAGAGGCGTTAATTAGTAAGGCACAATGAATCAATATGAGTTACATCGGAGAGACTAAAACTGGATGTAAGCAAAAAGAAAAAAAAAGCTGATGCAGTCGACGAGCTTTAATAAGGGAATGAAGCGTAAAATAAGATAGGTTACTAAGATACACCTACCTGCGTGTGCACTCCCTCTTGTTTCTATGTTTCAACCTCAAATTTCACACCAACCAGGAGGTCTGTCCACTGTCATCACGGACATGGTCCATTTTCAGGAATGACACATCTATCCGGTTATTCTTGACACGTGAAACAATTGGCCATTTTTTTAGGAGTTGAAAAGTCAATATAGATTTTTGCCTTCTTCGAATGTATTCCGTCAGTCTGCCTACCCGAACGGAGTATACGGGCGTCTCGTTGTTGCCGCAAGCCCATGCTGGCAGACAACTTCGGGCGTTCGGCAGAAGCACGACCATAAAACCAATAAAAAGATATGGTTAAACGGCGTGTGCAGATGGTCTGAGCGTTATTTTATCATCTTAAACATTTTCTGTCGAGCCAGTTATTAAACACTACGTATTTTAACACATTTTTTCAAAATGCATATAATTTTCGCAGTATTTGCTATTTGCACAATACATGTTATTTGCAGTCAGCAATGCTGTATAAGCCATGCAATGTGTATACGTACACCTTACTTCTGATGTTGTGATTTGAGAGAAGATTCGTAAACACTGTGACAAATCGTAGTTTGCGATATTGTCATCAAAATGGGAAAGGACAAACAGGGTCAGCGTACTAAAAACAATGTCCGGGTACGTATTGCTTCGCTACATTTTTTAGTTTGGGTTTAAGCCAAAGTGGGGTTATGATAGTTTTATGACGTGTGTCAAGGAATGCAACATTAGTTTATAGCTAAATAGCTCTGGACAGAATGAATTTCATGCTTTGCTGTTTTGATGTTTACTCTTGGTACTCTGGCCGTCTGTGTAATGTGCTGTCAAAGCTTTCTTTGGCCTCCGTTGCAATTTTTAAAAGGTGTCAATAAGAGCAAGAGGGCACAGTCAGGGTTACTTACCAAATATGTTGTCTAGATTTCACTATTATGTCAATTGACACAATAGTTTACTTATAGCCTGCTCTACTTTGCAGCCATCAAGCAGCGGACGCACTGCAGAAATGCTTGGGACAGCTCCCATCAATCCATTCATGAGCTTCACATCTTTGAAGGAAAGTATGGGAGTGGATGAGCAAATGGCAGATTCTCATCTTGATCCAAACTTTCAAGTTGTTTTAAAGAAAATGAACAAGAAAGATGGTGTAACTAAGTTAAAGGTTAGTACAAGCAATTTCTCTGAAACAAGTTAGACATTGTGATTTCCATTTGTAATTTATGCTTCAACTCTCCTTTATTGGATCTTTTTTAGGCCTTACAAGAATTTTCACAGTTGTGTGAATCTTCGGAACCAGAACAAGTCATAGCAATATTACCATTTTGGCCTAGATTGTACTCTGTACTGGCCTTAGACGTTGAACATCGAGTACGTGAAGCTTCCCATATCGCTCATCGAGCTGTGCTTACTAAAGTTAAGCGCAACATAGCACCACATTTGAAGCAACTCTCTGGTCCATGGTTTGTTGCTCAGTGTGATACTTATGCTCCTGCAGCATCTGCAGCTTCTGTAGCATTTAATGAGACTTTCCCTGCTCAAAAAATGTCAGAAGCGATAGCTTTCTGCCAAGAAGAAATATTGAACTACATTTATGAAAACTTGATTGTTCACACTCCTCAGACTTTGTCTAATGCAAAAACCATGACTCCAGAAGAAATAGAAGCTAAGTACATTCGGACAGTAACTAGCAGTTTACAGGGATACGGTCTCTATTTGTCTCGCTTAACTAGTGATCAGTTGCACTCAGCGGAAGAACTTAACAGAAAACTTGTATCAGATTCAAAGTACTGGAAATTTTCCAAACATCAGTCCCCACAAGTAAGGAGCGCCTGGTTTAGTGCTCTCATAGCTTTGTGCCAAAATGCTCAGTTTCTTCTCTCAGGAGAAGAAAAGCGTATTGGTCAGGCTGTTTTTGGATCTCTGGATGAAAATGAGGCAACTGTATTGCCTGCAATATGGGAGGCTGCTCTTGTGGCTCTTGCTGCAATTGATGGGCTCTTTGATGCTGTTTCCTTTGAGAAGCTGATGTTGCCAAAGCTTTTAAAAGTGTGTCGGGAGGGTGGGAACGGCTCTGCTGCTGCTATATTTCCTTCACTCCTACCACTTCTTAGCAAGATGCCTACTGATATTGTAAAGGGAGCAAGTACTTTTCACCACAAATTTTTCACAAGTCTCAAACAAGGGTGAGTATAAAATACTGTAGCTGCTTTTGATGTTGCCATTAAAGTGCACAATTTACTCTAAAGCTCTGTTATTACATTCTTATGAATTTATCGTCTTCTCTTTTGTTTGTAACTTTTCTTGTGTGTCCCACTTCTACAGATTTTCGCATCGCACAGTGCAGACAAGTTCGTCTGAAAGCAAAGCTGTAGCCAGTGCATTTGTAGAATGTCTTCAGTATGTTATTCAGCTTAATCAAGACAATGAAATTCTTTGTCAGGAGTTGTTAAAAGATCAATTGCTACCATGCATTTGTAAAACTTTATTATCTAATAGACGAGCCTATGCTTGCGATGCTTTGTACTTAAGTGTCTCAAAGCTGCTCCATTCATGGGGCCGCTGTTCAGAGAGTTCTCCTCAAAGAAAGTTACTACACTCCTTCTGCTCTGATATGACTGTGTGTCTCAAGAATATGGCTTTAGGTGAAATCTCTTCAGAAACTGTAGACAGCCCTTCCACAGAAACTGACACTCATTCTGTGGAAATTACTGAAAACACAGAAAATCGTTCTCTCAAGGAGGAAAAAGCTTTGTTGAAGGATATTTTGAGATCTCAGGTAGTCTTTATCACTTGTCTCATGGAGGAGCAAAAACCTCAAGGGAAAGTAGGTCTTTTCTTTGTGCTTTAAATTTTTCTTACTGTGAAGTTATTGTTTTATATCAAAATTTCTCTGATGTAACCTTTTATAATCAGGTTAAATTTGCTGATGTAAACTTGGCGAATATACCAGAGAGAAGACCAACAAACAAGGACAAAAGTTCAGCAACTGACGTTGCAGATTCTGAGATCATAGCCATGGGCAAATCTCTGTGCTGTTGCTACATGCTTTCCTTAAAAGAAAAAGCATGTGTTGATTATTTACAACCATTGGTATCACTCATAGCCATTTTGAACTCTTCAAGTACATACTCCGATATGGCTAAAGCTGTCAATATGTCAAGGTAATGCTAGCTAGACACTATCACTACTTTAGTGAGTTATTTGAAATTCTCACAAATCGTTTATACGTTATCCTTTAATTCCTGACCGATACAGTGAACAGCAGCTTTTTTCTGAACTTCTGATCAATTGGATGAAACCTCATAATCCTCTGTTTTGCCGTGCTGCTGTGGCATTGGGTATGCCATTGCTTCATTGCTTATCAACTGAAGAGCAAAACATTTTGTTCAATCAATTATTACAAGTAAGTTGCTGGGAAAACTTGCGGTATATCTTCATCCATACTTTCAAGTCAGTATTTCATATGACAAGTGCTATGTTTTTTCTTTCAGGATGGTCTCAATACAAATCAATTACAGTGGCTTGTTGAAGAAAATATAGCCTCCAATGGAGTGGTTTCCAACTGGCTCCGTAATCCAGGTCTTGCATCAATTTTGAAGTCTCTTGCTGAAGAAGCTACAATGTCTGATGAAGTTACATCCACATGGAAGCTTCTCTTGTCTGGCTGCAGCATTGCTAGTGACGGGGGTAATATTGATTTGGTCAATTACATGAGTACATGTACTGTTAAAAATATCAGTGTTAATCACACAAATTTTCATCTTAAAAAGTTTATGAGAGGCAAACATTTTAGCTCTTTAATAAGGATTTTATATTTTCAGATCACATATTCTGCCACTCTGCCATAAGAGACATCTTTGATGTTTTTGTGGAACAATTAGAAGAAAGATGGCATTCTAGTTCAACTCTTCCTCCATGGACTTCAGTTGCTGCTGACATCATACTGAAATTGTACTGTGAACAGAGTCCTTTTTTACGATCACTGTCCTCTCCTCAAAAGGCACTTTCTGTAGCATTTGAGGTAAACTCATTCAAATTTGGAAATCCTTTTTATTATTATCTTTTCCTTCAAAATGTTATTGTAATTTCCCCATTTACCATTTAGATTTGCCTCTGGGAACCTGACAGCTCTCCAGATATTGAATCTATTTCATTGTTATGGAAGAATGGAGCAAGAGTTCTGGCCCGTGTCCATGGATCATCAAGTCCTGTTGTTCTTCAACTCTGCTCCTCATTTGTTAAAGCAGCACTTACTCTGCTGTATGGAAGGTTTGTCAAAACACCCATGACTGCCTGTTAGTGTACCTCTCATTAGATTTTCTTTAACCAGTGCAATAACTTTTTTTGCATATTACTTCCAGGTTTTTACATTCAAGGAACGTTTTGGAACATATTGCATCACAGTTTACAAAATTCATTGAAATTGTAACAGATTGTTTTCCAAGTGTTGATGGTGAGAATGAAAAAAGGAAGACATGCTCCCTCCTTCTAACAACTTTGTTCAGTATTTCTAAAAGCAATACTGAAGGCACTTCAGAACTAAGAGATATCTTAGCCTTGCACCGCAATGGTCTTGAATGGCTTGCTGACTGTGTTGAGCCAATGCATCCTGGAATTGACAGCTCTCAAAGCATACCAAGAGGAAATCTGGTAAGTTATTTTCAATTTAGCTATCAATTTTGGGAGCTGTTTACTTCTCTGTTTACTTAACATACTTTCTGTTGCAGACCGAACTCATTGGAGCTGGATATTGGGGTGCTATTGTGGCATTTGTCTTGAAAACACTATCTTTGCCCTCATTATGTGAAAGTGTTGATGACCATCAAGAAGATACTCTATTTTCATGGGAAATATTTTTGGATGTATTTGTTCTTGCATCCGATGTAAAATATGTCTCTCATCATTTTGCTTCTGTTAGTAATAACATGACTTAAGTTAAATTTAGCTTATGTTGATTTTCAATACATGTATTTGCCAACAATTCATCTAACTTTTAACATCATTTTGCTTTAGACTGAACTTGGTAGTGCACTACACCAACTTACCAGGGACACTGAGGATACCCTTGTTGAAATTATATCATGTTTCAAACCACAGAATGCTAAAAGAATTCATGATTTGCTCTTAGAAAGGTAATGTTAAAAATAAGCAGTCTACGCTCTCTTCTTCCAGACTTATACTTCGGTCCAGTCAGTTGTTACCGTGCCAAAATCTCAGAGAATAATCAGTTTTCTTTTTCACAGGTGTGGTAAAATTGCAGCCTGTGATCGGGCCCATAGAACATGGCATATTCTTTCTTCCAGAATTCCACCACTTCAATGTGATTACTGGAAATTGGCAGCATTCAATGATATGTGTTTAGAAGATGAAGCAGTGAAAAATATAAACTTATCCCCACTGGATGTACTGGCCGAAAACCTACTGAAGCAAGGCCTTACTGAGGATATAAAACCTCAAGCTTTATTGTGGCTTAAGACTATACATAAGCTTCATGTTCGATGTAATTGGCGTCTTGTGAGCAATCAGTGAGTATTGCAGAGGTCAGGTTTTAATTATTCAAAATATTGCAAGTTAAAAGCCTCAGATCTTATTTTTTTTTTTTTTTTTTAAACTTAAAGGTGACACAAGAAATTATTTAGGTAATATTATCTTGATTTATTTTCAGGTCTATCAATTCTTACCCTCTTGTAGTCGTTCATGATACATCAAGAGTTTTAAAGTTCTTAAATGCTGTGGTATTTAAAGCGCCGGAACTTCTGGCTGGACGCAATTGGGATCATGTTATGATAGCCATGGCTACTTGGTTGCGCTGTGCTCATGAGTCGGTCAGAGAGAAAGGAAATGAACTTGAGGGTGCATCTCGTATATCCATCAAAGTTAGTGTGTTAATCCTCCCTTGTTTGTACACCTCATATAAATCTGGTTTGTTTTGTCAAGATCATTTAACTTTTTCTTCTTTCATTGCAGATTTGTGCCTTTATTCAAGGGATTTGTAAGTTGTTTGTGAGCTTCAATCAAGTGATCACAAAACTTCAAGAAGGCAGTATTGAGTTAGTTGATTTAGAACGTGACTCATTGAATGAAAGTCTCCCTCGGGAATGGAAGGATGTTTTTGTTGGAGAGTGCGAACAAATGATATTTACTATTTGGACTGAAATTGTTGGTAAGTACCAATAATGTTGCTGTCTGTTTGTTCCTTTGACAAGGTTTTATGGTTGTTTTAAGTGCGTTAGCACAACACTTCTAATCAAATTTCTGTCTAAAACAGAGAAAATAAAACCTTCAGAAGAGTCTCCTCCAATAGTAGCCCTGCTGGATGAACTTGGCCAAGCACTACAATACTCAAGCACAGCTTTCCTGCAACCATCCAGGGATGCTGAGGTTGCATATGAAACTCTCCTTGAATATGTACCTCCTTGTCTCCTTCACAGTTTAGGTTCAGTGCGTCTTGCTGCTTACCATCTACTTATCAAGTATGTTTTATTTCAAAACAGTAAAATGTGTGCCATATTTCATAGATTTATTTTAATTTGAAAAATAATTTTTATTTGGCAGGATTGTTCCACACATGGTTAAACATGATGCTGCAAGTCTAGCCAGTATTAACTCTGAAGAGGAAGCAGAGGCACAAGTGAATTCTGAGGTGCGTCTGAGCCTTTTAAGGTTTGAAGATATTCTTCTTCAAGCCCAGACTGTCGTCTCCACAATGTTAGGTGAAGTCAGGTAAGGAAAATTTATTTTAATAAGTTATTAGGAATTAAGTCTTTGATAGTGTAAACATTTTATTTTCTGATTAATAATTGCAATTCTCAACTCATACATATATCAACTTTTTGTTAGGTTGGGAAAGAGCTGTGCTGTGCAGCCATTCACAGACACCTACACATACTCTTCAGGGTATCTGCTCATTTGGTCATTAATGCTGGAAATGTGTAAGGAAGCAGAGACAGAACTTAAGTGTCAATATGCAATGTGGCTGAAAAATGTGTAAGTTAATGGCATACATTTTTAATACTTTGCGTAAATCTTCAGAGAATAGTAACATATTTTACACGAAATTGACTTAAATCTATTTTCTTTTCCATCTTACCTGGCAATAAGAATTTTCAAAATGTAAAATACAGTTTTGTAACAGTGTTTTGTCTCTTTTCCAGGCGTGAGAATTGTGCTGAAACACTGCTTAATAATGTCTTCCGATTGTTACCCCAAGAAGCTTTTGATGTGAAGGTAAAGAAACCACTAGAATATTTCTCAACAAGGCCTAAGCTGTCATTCAGAGGTATGTAGAATTATTTATGTACCTTTTCTCTTGTGGCAGCATTCTGTTTTTCAATTGTATCTTTTTGTCTAATTTTTCCAGATCCTTGGACCACTGCCTGGGTACAGCATTTAGCATGTGATGTTTTGTTCGGAGCATTATGTTGTCTGCCTGCTTTAACACGTGTTTGGTGGACCAGTTCAGAACCCAAAGTAGCTGCTCTTATTGATCAAGTTGTGTCCAAACATCTCAGTCCATTTGTTTGCTCAGCTGAAATGGCTGCTGTGGCGAAAATGCAAGACAAGACTGTTGAAAATATGAGTGTAAGTATGAAACCCTTGAAGCCTTTAATCATGTATCTTTAATTTTACTGTAGAATATTGTAAATTTTGTGCTTAATTCTTGTGCAATTTGCCTTTTAGGTTCGTGTTCACCCTGCAGTACGTGAGGTGGTCGCTGTATACACAGTGGATGATTTAGCCATGGAGTTAGTAGTTCGCTTGCCTACGAATCACCCTCTGACTCCTATGATTGTTGAAGTTGGCAAACGAAACGCAGCTGCTGCAGTCCAATGGCGGCAGTGGCTTATGCAGCTCACCATGTTCCTCACTCATCAGGTGAATTTTTAGACAAACATAATAAGATTGTAAAAAACATTCGTAAACATCTCTTAATTTTGAAAAAAAAATTATTTTCAGAACGGCTCTCTTTGGGACGGCTTGGCTTTGTGGCGAAATAATGTTGTTCGGAGATATGAGGGAGTGGAGGAATGTTATGTCTGTTATTGTGTGCTGTCTGGAGCCAACTACCAACTTCCCAAGCTCTCATGCCGCACCTGCCGCAAGAAGTTCCACACTGCTTGTTTAGTAAGTTTTCATCCTCGGTTCTGTGAGGTACACTTAATCTGCTTATCTTATTTTTTGTACTCAACTAGTGTATTTTGTTTTCTTTCAGTACAAATGGTTTCAAACAAGCAATAAGTCTACCTGCCCCATCTGCCGAAATCTTTTTTAATGCTTATTGTTTCACACCTCAATGTTACTCTTATTAAATTATGTACATACAGATGTATATATGTACATGCATAAGTAAAGTCTCTGCACTTTCCAACTTAATCTGTCTTTTTATTGGCTGAACCACCTTAATCTTTAGAAAATCGATATCTTTCCCTTGATGTGTCTCATCAATACTCAAAGAAACTGACTGAATTGAAATAAGATTTTTTTTGGGTCAATTTTTTTACTTTAAGTTCGAGTATATCTCTCTAAAAGACAGATAAACGAAAGACTTCGTAAAAAAAAAAAAAAAAAATATGTTACCTTACAAGATTAAAAAGTAAAATCGGACATTAACTTAACAAATTTTTCTTGTTACTATAAAAACAGGAGAATTAAACACATTAATGCTTGAAAGTGCTGACAGCTCAGGGAATTCCCTTGTCTGTCAGTGATTTCTACCCAGCAGCCGCAGTCGCACAATGCGGCTGCTCTCATGGCGGCTGCACGATGGATTCCCGACCCGACCCCCCACTCCTCAACCGCCACGAGCTTTGGTTGAGTATTTACAATTTAAATTCGAATCCCTATAGAACCCGCTCGCGACGAGCCTCCATTCGCTACCGGCTGTGGCGCGGCGGCGGCGAGGTAGCCGCGCAGATCACCAGATCAGGCCCACGGCCCGATACGAATGGAATCGGATAGGTCTTCTGGTCCGGGTCCCGGGCCGGGCGCACCGCGGCGGTAGCCCCGTCAAGCCCCGTCCCCTCCACACATTCTATACCAACGCAAACAGCGCAACGTTTATACAAGAGAGGTTTACTGTCTCTGGCAAAGCTTTTTATTGCGGGAAGACTAGTCTCTTGGAACAGAAATATTTGTATACATACAAATTGACGCGACGCGCACCCGCCTGTGTCTCAGGAGCGCGTATTTCCGAATTCTATCAGTGCGACGCTCGCCATAAGTTTCAACCATTAAGAGTTTCAGAGACGTTCAATCCCTATTATACATGCGTAAGAGGCCTCCGCAAAGAAATTAAGATTTGTAGGCAAGTTTATTACGTACAGTCAATATCATTGTACTTAAAAACAAAAAAAAAACATGATAATTTATTAATTTGATATACAAAGGAACAGTCTGCCTCCTCTTATAGAAGACACCACACGTTATCCGAAAATAAAAACATGTCGTGAATTTTACTGCTGACGCGTAAAATCAAGTCCCAACGCACTTGCCGTGACGAGAAGACACCTGCTTATATATTTTCTTACGTGATTTTTCGTGAAATGTTCTCCGTTTGCACTGATCTCTTAACTCATTTATCGAGACATTTCGGCGACAACGTTTCAAATGT
>CABIKL010000263.1:0-25915 GCA_902196195.1 Aptinothrips rufus | reverse complement strand
GGGGGGGGGGGGGGGGGGGGGGGGGGGGGGGCGTAAGGACACAGCTCCTCCTTCCGAATGCCTAACGTAATTCATGGACAGCCCCTCAAGGGCCACCCAGAAAAGACATGCGTGTCTGTAAAAGGAGGAATGATGGAGATCTGGAGGTCTGGCCAAACCGTACCGCCCTTCTAATTGCATGGGGAAGGTAGGCAACATTCCAATTTCAAGTAGTCACGTGGGAAGGGTCCAAAACAGGTGGATTTCACCCGCACGTCCTATATGGCTGACATCGTACAGAAAAGTAATAGTTCAAGATTCAAGATAAAAACTATTGTTTTGCAAGGATTTCTTTAACTCTAATATTTGTTTTCCTTTCTTTTTACATATCCTAAACACTATTTATCCGAGAAAGTAAGCCTGAAGCGTGTGCATGTGCAAACTGCCCGACTTCCGGAGTCAGTTTTCTGCACGTGTACAGTACATTATATCAGCTGCAGCTGCGCTCGCTGATTGCTGGGACTGGGATAAACGAGCTACACGCGGCGAGTCCCGAACTCTGATCTAGCAACAGCAGCTGCACTGTTGAATGAACCACCACTCGGTCCCATTTGTGCACAGATTACACGATTTTAGCAGAATGACCTCGGAGTACACCCCCTCACCCTCATTGCACGGATTTTTTTAAAATGACATTTTCGGCACTTTTGGGTCAGAGAATGGCTGGCCGAGCCCCATTCCCTGAAGGTGGAAGTTAGCACCTACCGTACATATATTCGTCATGTGAATGCTTATTGAAGTTCACCCACAGGGTGTCTAAGCAGTTAAAAATATGATTTTTGGAACTCTTACTTAAATTATCACTATCCCCTGGGAGATAGGCCGTTTCGGGCCCTACTTCTGGCTTTTTTCAGCCAGAGAGTGCAGAGTCCCGTAAGTTATTTCCTCGGTTATTTCGTTATTGCGGGAAATTTTAGAAAACTGAATGAATCGCAAGCGACATTAATTCAAAGTTTCTTTCATAAATTTAAGCACATTCCCTGAAAACAAAAGTGGCGATCTTAGACAGTTAGTAATCTGCCGTAATTCATTAGCTTCTCCATCTGCAAATGTGCACTTGCGATTGTGAGTTGGGCCCACCAAAGCTGCACCCTGCGAATGCTCAGCTTTGCGCCAGCTTCTGTCGACCTGCAGTCTTAGTGTGACTGTGTGACTGACTATTATTGTGAACTGTGCCCTGCGAATGTTCGCCTCGGTTCCGGCATCTGGTGAGTAAGGCCAGCGGCGTCAACACTTGGGGCCGTTACAATAAATAACCAGCGGATCATTAAAAAGTTTTCTTCGCAACGCCCATCAGATAAACGTTCGATCAGCAGAAAAGTTTAGATATGCACGATGATTTTCGTGTCGGCAAAACATAACGCGACCTCACTTCGCTCTACTATCAGTGTCAGGGAAATCTCGGGGAAACCCAAATATCGACAACAACAAAATAGTGAGGGGCATCCAACTCGAGGCATATCAACATGAACCATGGGCGCTGTAAGCTGGGCAGCTTCCGGATACAGCCACGTCTCTCCGGTAAAACGAAGCAGCTAGGTACAGCTTCATTCACGTTAAAGTCCCTCCTCCCACAAAATATTCCTTTGCTCCGCGTTTTCACGATTTTTTTTATTCCGCACTGAATGCACACGAATTCGGTTCGAGTCAACAATTTTCATTCTTCTCAAATGCTTACCGCAACTTATATACAGATCGCCTCGAATGAACGCGGCATTTGACAGGAAGTTATCGCTACAGCCGCAGCGGCTCTGCCCTACCTGGTAGCTCGAGCTCTGCCTCCTCCGGAGGGTCTCCACGTCTTGCGCCTTGTTTGCCTCCACGGCCTCCAGGAGGATGGTGGCCATGTCGCAGAGGGAGAGCTGCTTGCAGCAACGGCTGCGCGGCCCTGAGAACATGCTCAGCACGGGGCTGAGGAGGTCGTCGTCCATGAGACTGCGGGGGCGGCGGGCCGGGGCCAGGGCGACTCCGGGCGACGCGACGCGCCTGTTGAGCGCAGCGCTCCGCGTCCCGACCCACGCATCGGCCGACACCTACAAACAAACAAGCAAGCGTCACCCTCCAGAGACGTCCACGAGGTCGAGACACTCGACATTCACTCGGAATGAGCTCTGCATGTGTCTATGTGGAGGTTTAGCACTTACAGAGCAAGGAGGTTGAAGCAAGGAAACAGAAGGTCAGAGACACGGCAGAAACAAATCCTTGAGTTTTTTTTTCATACTTTGACATCGTACACATTAAGGGTCAGTCTTGAAAGATGGCTCTGCACCGCTCTTCTGACAAACAATTCTCAGAGATAGCCTTGGAATTCCTCCGATTTATCCCATATTTCAAGGCTGACCCTTGGAATTGCTCGTCAGAAAAGCGACGCAGACGTGATCTTCCAAGTGTGAACCGTAGAACTAATCAAGTATTTTTACAGTTAGAAACAACCCTTAGTAGGATTTGTTTTTATTAACGTGTAACTCTTCCCAGAAAGAAAAAGCAGTTAAACAAATAGTGAAGTGTGCCTCTCAGCTATCGCCTTCACCCTGCGTTCAAACTCCTCTGTACTGAGTTGCAATTGTTAGTTGGATTTTAATATTAAAAATGCATTAAAGAAGCTTGTAGGACTCACCTCAGCTGGTAGCAGCAATGAAATGATGGCTGACGTTGTGAGGACAGTCAGAAGAGGTGGAATGCGCCGCATCTTTCTGGCTCTGGATTTAAGGCACTCTAACCTCGCTGACTTATTCCGAGCTTCTGACCTCCCGATGGCCGTGCTTTGCCAGGTATATGCCTGCCGATATCAGTTCAGTCGAACCTGTATCAGCTGGGGATCGTATTTCTAGACGCCATTCACGTACACTCTCGAGTGCATCGCGAGATGCTCGGGGAGGCACGGCCGATGCGTGTGTCGGTTAAGGGAGTGAGAGTAGCCGTGTGTATGGTTTAGAGCACCTTCCCGCTCCGGTCGGAAATACAGAACGTGCGCCTGTCGCGTCGCGCTCATTTCGCGCTCAGTTCGCGCTCAGATCGTGCTTCGTGCGCGTTCGATTTTTACTCAGTTTGCGACTCCAAACCCTTCCAAAAGTTAAAGTATGGAACCATAGCATACGTCAATCAGAAATTATTAATGCGATTCAGCTGGATGTATGAGGTATTTTTCCACACATCGGTAAGCGTGTGTAACTCAATGAGGTTCGTTAGGTGGCTAAAAGTTCGCCTGAGATCTGAGGTTAAGCTCGTATTCATTCATCCACCAAAGCATCTAGTGCCCTCACACGCTAAACGTGCAATGTCTTGAGAGCTGCGCTTATTTCATGACGCAAGCAATTCGCTGAGGTATGCAATGTGCACAGTGTTGCAGCTGAAATAGACACTTAGGAATAATCGGAAAACGGTAAAATAAAAATGTACGGCTTTTATTGGGATTGGTGTTCTAACCCCATTTCGTGACAAATACAGATAACAGAAATCGAAAAAAATAGAAAGCTTGTAACGACACATACAACAAGCATACGCGTTGATATGCATTTTCATGTTTAACATTACCATTTCAGTGTTGAGATCTTACATTATATCTAAAAAAAATTCAAAAATGTTTGATACCAAACTGTTGAATTTTAAGTACCGTATTTCAGTACACAAGTAACAGTAGCCCTCTCGTTGTTTTCTTTTTCGTAGTCCAACACTACTGAAGAGTGCTGAAATCGACAATGCGTCAACCCATAAATAAATGGATGAGCAAAAACTCAAATTTAAAGTCAGTTTTAGTAAAAAATATCATGTCATGTGCTTTTGAAGTCATTAGTCTTATACCAAAAACTAACAAGCATGAAAAAAAAACGCGAGAGATGAAACCGTACCCTTCTCGGTAAAAGGACGAGAAGAACAGGCTACATTAAAAATGACTGCCAAAAAATCATGGTCGTCGTAAATAGATTTCAATCATAGTGAACTTTAGATGCAACGTGCTACCGAACTGATGAAAACTTATTAGTCAAGGAATACAATCCGCAACTTAGGAGGAACTTGTCACCAATATGCTAATCTGAAGCTGTTGAGTCGCGAAGTATCTTCACTGGTAAGCCTTAGCAGCAGCCGCAGGGGGGAGGAGGGCGGCAAGCGCAAGGTTGCTGGCAACGAGGCCTGCACAAGCATGGGGGCGGGGGAGGCCTGCACAGGCAAGGCGGCTTGCATAAGCAAGGAGGAGGGCACGGGGGCCTGCAAGAGTGGCACTTGCAAGGAGGTGAGCACGAGCAATGCTGCCGGGGAGGAGGAGCCAGGAACTTGTAAGTCTTGGTCACCTCGCAGAGTCGACTGCCGAGGGGAGGGTGTGGGTGGCAGGAACCGCCACACTTCTGGCCGCAGGAGTGGCAGGGAGGAGGTGGCAGGCAGCCGCCACCACAGTTGTTCTGGCCGCAGGAGTGGCAGGGAGGAGCTTGCAAACAGCCGCCGCCACAGTTGCTCTGGCCGCACCCACAGGGTGGCGGCGGAGGAGGTTGGCACTGTTGACAGCCACCACACTGCTGACCGCCACAGAGCACGGGCACGGGGATGGCGAAGGGCACCAGCTGATGCTGCTGCTGCTGCTCGGGACACGAGCATTCATTGAACCCGCAGCTGTTGCAGCCGATGGGGTTGGCCTGTCAACAATGAGACAGCAAATGGGCGCATGAGAACACCGCTCACCAAGAAGACTGAAGACTGGAATCGCAAAATATAGAAACTCTCGTATTCGTATGAGGACGAACTAATCAATGCCTTCGCAAGAAGAAGCTACAACCTGATTCAGCTGCATTCCAACTTCGACTGCACAGCCGATTTTATTGCAACGTTGCTTAGGACCACAAGGTGATTAACATTGAAACTAGCAATGTTTTCTTTCCCTGAACTCTTTGGTTTCCGCGAGTCACGCTGTTCCGCATCTTTTGAATCCGTACAGTTTGTGTCTGCACTCTTACGCATACAATTGTGATCAGTTAATTACGCACGCGCACAAACAAAACACAATCACAACTTTGTATAGAAATTTAGCAGGACAACGGTAGTATAATGTTTTGTTATCAAGCGTTTTCGAAAGGTGGTGTCACAAGCCAGCACCGCGGAATACCGCCAACCAATTGGAATGAAGTACTAATTTTATTTAATCACAATCGAATTATATAGGGAAAAGAAAGGAAGTATACAAATTAGAGTGTGGCCTGTGGAAACCGTTCGGTCTTTCTACTTTCAGTTCGGTCTGTCTTAGGCCTATAGAGTATTTCACCAAACGGCCCTTGAAGCGAATCAAATAAAAAGAGTACTACACGACACAATGTGAAAAGTTTTGACTGCGCTTGGGCAACAATAATAACAAGGACACAGCACCATCCTCTACCACAGATATTATTCCCCTGACTGTGTCCGGTATATTTTTTTTTCGATTCAACTCCAACGATCCTTAGGTGAAATAGTCTATCGAAACTTTTTGACTCCAATAAGAGAACATCACTGCGTCGCAGCTCGCACTAAAGAACCGAGTTTACATCCGACTGATGAAATACGGGACTCACCTCGATGAAGCCAAGCAGCAGCGCTGACAGCAGGAAGGACTTGAGGAACGTTGAGACGTGCATCTTTGTTCGTGTGGACCAGCGAAGACGGACAGACCATCAAGGTGTGCCGAAGAGACTCGGAAGCGCTGGCAACTTATACAATTTCATGGCGTGACGATCGCCACCCGGTTCATCACAAAAGCTGATAGCTCGCGAGCAGCGACCGTTTGGCCGTCCAACTGACGTCTGCTATACCTGGCCAGCCGCGAACACTTTGTTTGTAAACTGGGATTTGAGCAAGGTCTTGAAGTATGTTCACTCCCGTGCGTATGGCTCGGTTCACTGACCATGGTCAAGAGAATCTTCCAAATGAACCGAGATGGGAAGGTCATGTTCGGGGGTTGGATTCGTTAGAGAAAAAGTTCTAGTCTATGAAGGTCCACACGAATTCAATCTTTGATTATTAACATGCTGTGAACACAAACGCGTGCCAGTCATGCAGTACCCAATGAGAATTTTTTTTTTTAAATCCACGTTGAAATCGACAAGTCGTCGATATGTTTGTTTTTACGTCGATATTAAGTGGATCTACGTCATCGACGACTTTTCGACGGACTGTTTCCTACTGGGTACGTAGTGTGTGACAAAATATCATGCATTTCCAAGAGTGTGACATCGATGTCACACGTTTCCAGCCCAATGTTTCACACATTAGGAAATTCGTGACATTTTGTGACACTCTAGGTAATGCATGTCTCTCATGTTTGACCTTACAGTGTAAAAGTTGCAAATTTTTCATTCAGTAAGAAAATTAGGACAGGCTATGAGTGTGAGATTTCCGGACTTTCAGTTGTGTATTTCAGGGATGGAGAACTCCAAGTAAGTTGCTCGAAGTAACTAACTTACCAGTAAATCCAAGTAACTTGCCACCACTTCTATGATAACCGTCGGTCCTCAAAGCGCCATGGGACCTCACAAATTCATAGTCTATTGTTGCACAAATTTGTTTGTGCCTCATGAACAAAAAGGTTCATAAGAGTGCACATATAAGTCTTTTCCGACGGCGTGCACGTAGATTCAAGGGGCGCATCACTCATGTAATGTGTACAAATTTTAAGTGCGATTTTTTTAAAAAAAAATTGAAAGAATTTTAGAATTAACTGACCTGTTGTGCACTGTAATAACGGCATGAACATTCTGAAAATACAATAAAATCTAATAATATCTTTATTTTTTGATATGTAATGTGATGTGATGTCATATAATGATGTAATTTATGTACACTTCTTTAGGGAGTGATGTACCCTTGGCGGAGATTGCATCTTGATACGTGCGCAATGAGTACATAGTAGAGTCTTGATCTTTCTGATATCGTGCGCACGTATTTTTGAATAAGAATACTTTACTGTCAGTCATATGTGGGTGTTTGTTCCACCTTTCTCACCTCACGTTTCGCCGCATAAGAATTGAGTTTTCTGTTACCTGGTCATGAAAACTTGTAATTCCTCTTTCGCCTGTACTCGTTCGCCTTTTTTTCAAGCCCAACAGATGATTTTTTGGATCCTAGCGTGTTGGCTTAGCTCGCAAATCAGAAAGTAAACTCTCTTGGATCTCGATAATTGCTGTATACCTCTAGTTTGAAAAGGTGAAGTGGTTTTGGTTCTTCTATGAATGTAATGTCTCCTAGATATTTTAAGACGTATAGCTATGTGTTTTCTTCAAACTTCGTCTTTTTACGGATTTGACCGTGTGCAAAGCATCAATAATGTGACTTTTTGTTTTTCAGAATTCAGATTTAAAAAAAATTGTCATGTGATCAAATGGTAAAGGGAAAAATAGTCAAACCAACATAGTTTCTCTGGATTTCATGTTTTATTCGTACTTGCTGCAAGTGAATCCACAAAACTATCTACGCGCAGCCGCATGAAGGACCCGGGCGCTGGCAGGAACCGCACACTGGGGGCTCGGGGCGGGGCGCAGGGCGGGGCGCGGGGCGGACCACGATCTTGGGCCTAGTGTAGATGATGGTGCGCTCCACGGGGTAGGGCCTGGGGGCGGGCCTGGGGGCGGGCCTGGGGGCGGGCCTGGGGGCTGGTGGGGGCACGTCGTACCAGGGCTGAGGAGCAGGTTGGTAGCATGGCTCGGGCTCGGGCTCCGGTTGGGGAGCAGGCTCGTAGCAGGGCTCGGGCTGAGGAGGCGGGGGAGCCGGGCCGTAGCAGGGCTCGGGCTGAGGAGGCGGCGGGGCGGGGCCGTAGCCGCCGCAGCCGGGCCTCTCGGGCTCCTCCTGCTCCGTCACGGTCACGTACTTGCGGACCACGACCTGGCGGGGCTTGGGGGGTGGGATGTAGTGCGGGCGCACGGGCACCAAGTCGCAGCCACCGCCGCACACGTTGCGGCCGGGGCCATCACTGCCGCAGCCGCAGTTGGCCTGGAAGGAAGAAAGACAAGATTTAGGAACAGTCCAATAACAGAGAAGCTGGGTTTGTTATTTATACCATTTCGGTTATTCGCGGTATCCGTATTGTTTGGTAGCCAGAGGCTGAAGTGAACGCGGGAAAGGAAGCAGCTAATCTCAGTGATAAATTAAGACATCGGCAAAGATATCGAATATTGAAGCGTTTTTGAATCGGACAAATCAACACATTATTTACATATCATATCGACTGATAAGAATGCTCTGATGGTAAGAAGAGGCAATCGCAAGCCAGGAGAAACATAACATTACATAAAGATTGCACGAAAATTAATTTTTAATAGCAATTTGACGTAAACTATTCTTACTCAATTTACAGTATCTGTTTTCATGCTTATGTCTTTCCTCCTTAAGCACAATAATCAATAAACATTTTGACCTAAAACACTGCTTACATTAAATGCCTTTTTGAGATGACAAGCAGTTTCAAAGTTCTTTAAAATTTTAAATTTACAGAAACTTATGCAAAGTTTTCTCTAAAACCTAGCGCTGACACGAGAGATAAAACTCTATTGCAAGTTGACACTTACCATGGCGAGGCCAAGCACCAGCGCGCACACCATCAGCGCGAGGGTGGTCTTCATGTTGCTGAGAGTTCCTGCTGCTGTCTGGAGAACAGAAACTGTGGTCTTGAGGGTAACTGCCCACCTGTCTTATACTTTTACGGGCCGTTGCTTATCGGATAGGGGGACGTTGTCGCGGGAGGGGGATACCAGCGCACCACACCTCGGCGCCAAACATCACATCAGCGGGTTAATGTTTGTAAACTGCGTTCTGCAAGAGCGGAACAAGAGTTTGGGCTTCAACGAACTGCACAGCGGCTTAGCTTCATGCAATCGGTATTTCGATCTCACAATCTCACAATCAGGGTGGATTTTTGACCGCTCACTTTTTGCACGTTTTGACTGTTGACTAACCTGTAGCCTGCGGGAGCTGCACTCTGACCGAGCAACTGTGCGTCCTTCAACTGTTTGATGACATTGGCGAATGTCGCCGCAAATATTTGAAACGAAAATTACTGAGTCAAATGGGTTGTCGATATGACGTCGATTTCTAGACGACCGTTGCCATTATGTTGTCCATGTCGTTTATCTTTTTAAAATTTAGGTCTTGTAATCCCCTTTTCGATTTTGAGATCAGGTGCATCACTTCCGTACAAGTATTGACAAATATTCTGATTTGAATCGATATAATGTGAAAGGATGAACGCCTGCCAGATAAAAATGTGGCACACATTGTGTTGCATTTGTAAGAAACAGTTGCTATTGTCTGCTAGTCAGTTCATATTTATACCGTTTTCTTATTTTTTCAACACACAGTTAACAGATCGCCCCTTGTCTAAGAAGAATGGCCGTTTGCACTCGTACGGTGCACGTGCTGTAATAGTGCGTCAGTTTAGTACTGGTATCGTGTCGTAAGATGCGTGCCACATAATTAATAGCCCATCCCCAGTGAGAAATGGCGAAAATTTCCATGTCTATTCGACGTCGACTAGACGTGATCGATGTCGAATAGATGTCGATCGTATCTAATCCACGTCGAATCGGCATCGAAATTTTTGCCATTTCTCACTGGGATCCCTCGCACACAAAGCATGATCGCATTCTTCAGATGCTGAATACAATTTACCACCCAATGGCCATATCGTTCCGTAAGGTCTTTGCCGAAATTATTTGAGCCAGTTCGTGAACAAGAAGTACAGCCGTTGTGGTTGCCAATAATGAGTTCTATGCGGTGTTTATAGAAAATATGATTCACCGACAGAGTGCTTTTAAGGTGTCCTCGCTGTTCGTGTGAGAATACCACGCAAAGTGCACATTCTTGTGGTATCCTTGACAATTCAGATCTCATCAAAAAATACACTTCGCAGACGGCCGTAAGTTACATTTATCGAACATCAAATTTTCTCGGCGATGGCAATTAAAAGCACTCGACAGTTATGATCAAAAACAGATGTTGTGTTCTTTTACTTAGTCCCTGTTCGTTTTCATTCGGGCACAGCAACTGATTAAGATGAATCTAATGGAGAACGGATGGCTATAAAGGGAAGCAAACCGCCCCTCTATTGCAGTCTAATTTTCAGCAATACCGAGTGTTGTAAAGAGAAAGAGAAAGTGCCTAATTGAAGATATTTTACACAAACCAGAGCAACTATCCCAGACTGCGTTTCGGGAGAAAGCAAATACAGGAACCCAACAGAGTTAAAATGCTGGTGCGAAATAAGAACGAGGCGGTAATGATACAATAAGCACATAGCACATGTAAACCGCAAACGGCAAACGATGTGTTTCCTGGCTCTCACAATTTTGTCTTTACAGTATTTAAACATGTGCCGGATATTGCACCGAGAGTCCAAGGTCTAGAGGAAAAGAATTATAACTAACTGTAATTTTGATAACCTTTGACCACGTGTGCACGACGAAAAATGTCCCGTGTTTTCTGTTATACTGTAAGCTGAAATAATTCTGCTTTCGATCGTCCTTGCTTATCGCAGTATGTGACCTCCAGTCATCTTGCGTTTTGAATTCAAGTATTGAGTCAGGTCGTGCAGCCATGTCACATATTTATAGATAAAATTATCGGAACAATGTGGACTAATTAAAACTTTCACACTTTGAACTCCACTTCCAGCAACATGTTGAAAGTATTTCAAATGTCATTATTTATTGCGGCTTGTATGATTTATTGAATCTTGAATTTTTTCACCTGAAAATATGGAACTAACTACATATTCTCAATTTCATATATGTGTTGGAGAGTTGGGTAACGCCATGATTCGACAGTGTGACAAAAGTAGCACAAGTAACAATCAGTCTTTTTGTTTTATTTCTGACACCCACAGTATTCGAGTGACATTAGCTCACGAGCGCCCTAACAAGTGCAGGAAGGAGCGGGGTTGGAGCAGGTCTGGCAGACCGGAACGCGGTTCACGGGCCTCCTGGCGACGAACTTCCTGGTCTTGGTGACAACCACCTGCTCGCCACCACAGCTGCTGCTGCCGCAGGAGTTGCAGGGCTGGGGCTGGGGCTGGGGCTGGGGCTGGTAGCAGCCGCAGTTGTTGGAGGGTGAGCCACAGGAGTTGCAGGGCTGGGGCTGGGGCTGGTAGCAGCCGCAGTTGTCGGAGGGTGCACCGCATGAGTTGCAGGGCTGAGGCTGGGGCTGGGGCTGGTAGCAGCCGCAGTTGTCGGAGGATCCACAGTTATTGCAGGGCTGGGGCTGGGGCTGGCAACCGCCGCAGTTAGAGGAGCCGCAGCTACCGCAACCGCTGGGCTGCTGCTGGATCACGATGGGAATGGTCTTGGTCTTCGTCACCTCGATGACCTCAGCCTGCTGGCTGCCGCATGAAGGGGCAGGGCTGCCGCAGGAGCCGCCGCAGTTAGAGCCGCAGGAGTTGCAGGGCTGGGGCTGGGGCTGGTAGCAGCCGCAGTTGTTGGAGGGTGAGCCGCAGGAGTTGCAGGGCTGGGGCTGGCAACCGCCGCAGTTGGACGAGCCGCAGGAGTTGCAGGAAGGAGCAGGGGCACAGCCACCGCAGTTGGAGGAGCCGCAGCTGCCGCAGCCGCTGGGCTGGGGCTGGATGACCACGGGGACGGTCTGGGTCTTGGTCACCTCGATGATCTCAGCCTGCTGGCCGCCGCAGGAAGGAGCGGAGCCACCGCAGGAGCCGCCGCAGCTAGAGCCGCAGGAGTTGCAGGGCTGGGGCTGGGGCTGGGGTTGGTAGCAGCCGCCGCAGTTGGATGAGCCGCAGGAGCCGCAGTTGGAGGCGGAGGACTGCTGGGGTGCGGCGTAGTACACAGGCTGCGCCACGAGGACCTGAGCCTGGGATGCAGGGCGGCTGCACTTGCGGATGCAGTGAGCCTGTGAACAGGAGGGAAACAACAGTCAGAACTACGTCAATATAAAAGAACGTGAGTGGAGGGAGGCGGACTGGTACGAACGGGACGGTTTGTTTCGGTATCGTGCATTAAATTCGCCAGTTTAATGTCGACAGTCACATTTCACTTTAAAATAAGGTCAAGAATATGTTTTAAACGATTTAACATGATTGACGTTTGTTTTGCGATTTGCATCCACGAACTTTTAAATTTTTCTATATTAGAGACAAAATAGGGGTTGGATGCGATAGTGATCCGGACTGTCTCTTTACATAACAGCACCAAGAATGATGTTCGTATTAAAACACGCAATTGATCTACCACGCATCGGCACGCTCTTCACAGTTCTCATGCAAGTACAGGTAAACGCTTCCTATTTCCTCGAATTAAAAACGATCGAGTTACCAGTAGCCCCACGCATGTCGGACCACCTAAGCAATTCCTCCCGACAGTGCAAGAAGAATCAGCAAAAGAAACTTACCTCAGCGTAGGTCAGGGCTAGGGCCGCCACAAGGCAAGCCTGTAGTACAACGGCGGTCTTCATGGTGGATGATGCTCTGCAGTAACTGTCCGGTTGAGCAGGTGAATGTGAAGTGACGATACGCACCGGATACACGACACTTATATTGACAGTTCCAAGATCGGACCACGAGGTTGGGCTGCCGAGGCGATGCGAATGCCAAAACACACGCTGCGGCTCTCCACAGTCGAGAGCGGCGGCGGTATTATTTGTAAACTTCGGAGCGACTGCCTTGCACGCGGGGCGGGTGCACTGTAGAGGCACCGTACCAGATCGTGCCATGTGACTAGCTGCGAATAGGCAGCTGAGGGAGGCAAAGTCTCGAAGATAAAATGTGATCCTGCTCATTGAAATCGTGTGCGAAATTCATGAGCTGAAAGTTTGTTTTCAGATATAATTTACCAGGATTCACTGAGGACTTAAAAATAAATATACCACAGAATGAAACTAGATTTAGCTTCAAAATGCCCAGCTAACATCAGATAAAGAAATAGATCTCCCTAATTTGCACTCCTCTGAAGATTGTATTTCCTTTACAAGATCTGACCAAATGACTATTGCCTCGAACCGTGTTTTGGTGGACTGGCTGTCACGTGACGTTGAACTACTTCTGCATTTTCCTATATTTTTGGCTAAATTTGAACAGATGATTTCAGCGTTCAGTCATTTCGGTACGTAAGTGCTCAGTTATAAAGCGCGCAAACCTGTCGCGTGCTTACACAAATACCTTTCCACATAAATAGGTGGTTATTTCTTGTCACAAAATATCATATAACTCTATCCGAAAACCATGATCAACGACTTCTCTTGTTGTTGATATTATATCAGACTCGACTGGTGTTAAACGTTTTAAATAGTCAAGTTTCACACGAACTTGAGCGTTATATGGCACTATACGCATACTACCCTATTGCCAGAGGCTGACACTAGCACAACAAGTACCGACAAATAACTAGTAATTCAAAAAGAACAAATGGTATTGATACAACAGATGAGCTTGAAGAGCTAGATTGAAGAACAAAGCCAAAGGGATGGCTATAGAAACACTCCTGTGAGCGGATGATGATGTATGGTGTTCAAATTAACGATAAGACTGGACGTCAGCTCCTAAATGACTAGGCCATGTGTATGTATTTCCCAAAATCTACATAGTCTACCTCAGCAAACCAACCTTGCTTGCAACTCAGTCTGAAAGTCGGGAGGTCCGATTCGCGTTTTGAAAACATGACAATTCTGGAATAGCAGGCCTTTGCAAGCACTAGCCCACCCACGCACCAGCGCACCCAATCGTTTAGCCTTTGGGATTGGAGGGAATGTAAACAGTACCGGTTGGATGACCTAGTAGCAGGAACGTGATTTTGGGCGTGGGGATTCAGCACCACTTGCAAAGTAGACAACTGGTGACACCTTTCCCCCCATATGTAGAGAATATAGTAACAATCGCTTTCCACTATTCGTCCACCTAATAGGGTATTCCAATGATAGCCAGACCGAAAATAAGGAAAACAAGACGACACGGCGAGCGGGGGATAGGGGTATTCCCGCTGCAGCTCCGCGCTCCCCCGCTCGCCGTGTTGTTTTGTTTTTATTTCCGGTCTGGCTATCATTGGAATACCCTACTTCGTGCCTGCCTGGTTTCCACGAGCCCTCCGTATCGCGCATAGTTAAAAAAAAAACTTTGCCGTAAAGCAGACTTTAAGAAATTAGCAAATCAGAAATGCTACGTCGAAGAAGAAGAAGAAGAAGATTCAATTCGAATCGATTAATCTCTTTAAGGCAGGGTGTCATTCGCAACAACAAAAATCGATACTTCATTGTAAGCTTTGATGAACGGCACTCTATGAGTACGCACTGCAGGTCGTATGACTAGTACTGTTTATTTATAGACTTTTGAAATGCAGACACGCAGCGGTCCACACAACCATTTTCGGCTTATTGTCATTAACTTCTCGCCAAGGAATGTCTCTGTTGGAACGTGATCCATGAAGACAGAGCATCCAAACGGGTGGGTGTTTCCTAAACTCTCCGCCCATGACGTGGTGAGAGGCGAGGAGAGGGGAAGCGCGCGGTAGGGCCGGGTAAAAATGCCCGCCCATTTGGATGCTCTGCATGAAGACCGCAAGCGTGTGGCGTCCTTGGTTCGATTATCACCTGCCCGGCAGTCCTGTAACGTACCATCAATACTCTGTCTCTCTTATGAACTCGTAAAAAAAGGGTATTTCGCATAGTTCATCGGTGATTTATATGATCATTGAACGTCTTTTCATTGGATGCTTTGCATCTGAGATAAATATGTGGTCTCTAGCGATTGGGAACCAGCTGAATTGCATTTAAGTTTTTTAGACGTTCTTTCCGCCGTTTAAATGTGTTAGTTGACTGGAAGTACTTGCCTAACTCAGAATTGGATGGTATTTTTCTTCCATTACGGTAATACTGCAGTAAGATGGCTGCTACACATGGCCACCTACCACGAGATTGATATGTGGATAGTTGAACAATGCTATACACTAGCTACAAAAGACTTTCACTGTCAGATTTTCGAAGTGCGTCATCCTCATTATACTTCGTCAAGCTCGAAATCGAATAAATCTGCCACATCTTCCGAAATTTTTGAGAATCTAGGGATAGAAAGAAGCTTGGATGTTGGTGCACAAATCCTTCAGTTTTTGTAAAATTCATTATGTGATAACACGCAATTCTAGTACACCTAGTAATTTAGAACTCATCTTCAATTTCTCCTGAATTTGATTGAAATTATAATTCTGTTGTGAATTTCGTGGTCTGGTGTACGGAAACGTGGTACAAAATTAATGCTCTCAGGTCATCCTGCCCCTCGTGACCCATCTTGCCCTGCTCTCCCTAAAATATTTCTGGAGCGTATTTTAGATTGGAGAAACTTATGAGAATATAGTTTGTTACTTTCTCTTATGCAAAAGAACCCAATCAAGCAGGTATTCATTCTTTTTTTATCCCTATGGATCAAAATCATATAAAACATAAGGCTACGTACTCTACTTAAATACTTCAGATTGAATGGGTGTCAATTAAAAATACTTTGGGAAGAAAACAATCAATTCTGACTCCACAGTCTGTATTTCACAGGTCAGGATCACAGATAAATCCGCTCTACGACGTAATAGAGCCTCCTAGCAACAGCACTTTCGTGCGGGCAGGGAGCAAACGTTGCACAGGTTAGGCAGGCAAGGCTTGGGCAGGGAGAAAGTCTTGGTCTTGGTGATTTCGTAGACCTCACCACCGCATCCACCGCAGTTGGAGGATCCGCATGAGCCGCAGTTGTTGTTGGATGAGCTACCATAGTTTCCACCGTAGTTGTTAGATGAGCCACAACCTCCGCAGTTGGAGGAGCCGCAGGAGCCACAGTTGTTGCTGGATGAGCCACCGTAGTTGATCGATGAGCCGCAACCACCGCAGTTGGGGGAGCCGCAAGAGTTGCAGTTGTTGGAAGAGCCACAGGAGCCGCAGCTAGATGAGCCGCAGCCGCCGCAGGAGGGAACGGGCTGGATGGTGATCACGGGCACGGGGGCGGGGGCGAAGCCGCAACCACCGCAGTTCGAGGAGCCGCATGAGTTGCAGTTGTTGGAAGAGGAACCGCTACCACCGTAGTTAGATGAGCCGCAGGAGCTGCGGTACACCACGGGTGCGCAGCCACCGCAGCTGGAGGAGCCGCAGTTACCGCAGTTGTTGTTGTTGGATGAGCCGCAGCCGCCGCAGTTGGAGGAGCCGCAGTTACCGCAGTTGTTGTCGACGGATGAGCCGCAGCCACCGCAGCTGGAGGAGCCGCAGCCGCCGCAGTTGTTGGAGGAGCCGTAGGATGGTGCCGATCCGTAGCCGTAGCTACCGTGGCCGAAGCTGGGGATGGCTAGGGGCACTGGCAGGGGGATGAGAAGGGGGTGGGCAGCGGGAGCTTCGCCGCATCCACAAGAAGAGCGTAGGCAAGCCGCCTGTGGGAAGAAAGAAACGAAACAATATTAGTGTCAGCTACATTACTCTGAAAATACACATGTTCCTGAACAAAATTTTTGATCGCGGTCGATAAAGACAGTCGAAAAATTAACAAAACTCAACCGGCAAAATTCATGGAAGCAAATTCCTCGTCCAACTGAATTATTTTGATAACACCGATAAAGTCGTGCATTTCTCAGTTTCAGGAATGGGTACATATAAAAGTACGCCCACTTTCATTAATTTGCGAATTTCGCACACTAAAATTCAGAATAGCACTTTTTAACTGATCCCTATATAACAGGCTTCAGACGCAATAATCCACTCATAAGATAATACAAAAATTGATACTTAAAAACTTATAAAATTACTATTGCAATAATCCTACATATAAATTAATTGCCTGATCGATACATTTCTGGAAGATAGCCTACCTACAAAGAGCGAACTGAGACCAGCCTACCTGCAGTGAGCGAACAGAAACCAGCCTATCCTGTATAGGGAAACCTGCAGAGACAGGCCGGTATCCGTCCGCTCTTTGCAGATAGGCTTGTCTTCCAGGGAGGTTATCGTGATAATGCCCGCTATGCTCCTCGAAAACTGTTTCTGCTTACCTTGGTAAGACCAAGCACGACCGCCGACAGCATCAGAGCCTTCAGAATGGTAGCAGCCCTCATCTTGACTTTCCGGTTGGTAGAACGGATGTGAAGCTCTGTGCTCTACGCAAGCGTTTTATACAGTTCTGTACTTTGGCTATCGTCGATAGCCACACGCTAGGAGCGTCGGAAAGAGGGGTGGCAGCGCCGGGCGTCGTGTTGACAAACAATATCATCGGCGCAAGGCCTCCGAATGCACCGAGAATTTGGGCAGCGGTACCGACTGGAGTGTAATAAAGAAGCCCTAAAACGCGAAATAAATTAGGAGTTTTGGTTAGAGAAGTTAGCGAAGAAGGAAGCATCCATCCATTATGCAGACTGCAAGGAGAAAGCGTCCTTGGAAGTGTGCTTTATAGCTGGGTTACCGTGAAGTAACCTGATCGCATATGATATATATTGCAGACAGTCCTTCAGTATTAATCGAATCGCACCTGAGACAAAAAAACTAGAACCGCTCATAATAGTACACTAAAAAAACGAAAGTACGAACAGATAAATGTGAAATGTAAATTTTGAAGTAGGATTCTAAATAGTATACTGATCAGATACTGTAAGTGTAGTTCCTATACGGCCAGTGTTAACGCTGAAAAGCAAATCATAGTTTTCACAAGCTCACTTATTCAAACAATTCCTTTCAAAATGATAATTTCATACTTTTGTTTTTCTAGCGTGCTGTGCTGATATGGTCTTCTTTAGTTTCTATGGTTTTCAATATGTTGTGTTAAGTTTCTATACTGTACTTTTGTTTTTCTAGTGGATCTAACTCACAATGTCAAAAGGAAACAAAAAATTAAAAAAATCATAGAAATTATCTGCATAAAGTCCGAGCTTGGACAAACAATACTCTGACAATCCAAGGTCAAACAACCCGCACCTGCACCATATGAGTGCAACGTTTCTCTCGTATTCGAACTCGTGTTCCCGTACATCTCTTACTGACTTCTGGTCGCGCTCTGATAGTGTAAAATTTCGGGTATGCCGCCGATGATGTACTTATCATTATTGCGTGCAGGGTGTGATCCGCCGTTACATACAGCTTTGATGACTCCATCTAGTTTCGAACGACCTTATGCCACTTCTTATTCAATGCTCATCATGCGCAAATACTAAATAGCTGTTTTTACTGACTCTTTCATCGTCGGTCCAACCCAATTCAAAAATCAAGGAATATGTTCGTTTATTGACCCGCTTCAACGCATTAAGTGACAACACAGCAATAATATTTTTTCTGCCTCGTCTCGTCTCTTTCCTATCCCCAACGGGTGAGAGACAAGGCGAATAATGAGCTCTAGCGAGTTGCCGCTTTCTTGATTAGTCAGTCCATATTTCGGTACTTTAATGACCAACAATTAAAGGCAGCAACGCACATTCAAATTTGAAAGAGTACGTGAACAGGATGAGGAACAAAAGTCCTAACATTATTCGAGGCGTCGCACTTTTATTCATGCCACTGAAACACGAGCGCATAATACATTTCGTTCACTCATAGAAGAGTTCTCCCGAGCCTCGTCAGCACGTCCACGCTGATCCGGGCATTGCTGAGGCAGGGTCGGGGCCGCCGCGCAGGTGAACGAACTGCGGTGGACACATGTGGCAGGGCGCGGGGTGCGGCGGGTGGACCGCGGGGCCCAGGGGCGGGGCGGGAACCCAGGTGGGCTGGGGCTGCCACTGGAACCAGGGCTCGGGGTGCACCAGCTGCACGCCCCAGGGCAGGGGTGCGGGGGGCGCGGGGTGCGGGTGCACGTACTGCTGCGGGGCCCAGCTGGGGGGCACGACGTGGAGGGGGGCCGTGGGGGCGTGGTTGTCCGTCCACACGGGCGCGTGCCTCTTCTGGGGCGCGGGGCGAAGGTGCAGGGCGCACCCCTGGAACGGGTTCCAAGGCGGGATAGACCTGATGACGTCATTGCTCCGGTTGTCGTAGCGGGGCTTGCGAGGGGCCGCTGGCCTGCGAGTGTCCCCGCGGAATGGTTTCTGACCGTGCGGCGTGGGGGTTGGTTTCCCCTGCAGGTGGTCGTCGTGGAGGTCACTGGCGGAGGGTTTGGCCTCCTCCGCCGCATCGTTCTGACGGATGGTGGCCTCGCGAGGGCCGACTGATGATTCTGTTGATTCCTCGGACACGGCCTTGGTCGTTGACGACGTCGGGCTGACCTCTGCAAAGTCTTCGTTCGACTTATAGAACGGGGCTGAGCTGCTCGCCAGTTCTTGCTCCAGGTTCTGAGATGGTTCTATCATCGTACTGCCCGCTACACGTGGGGGCGGTCCGACCTCGGCCATGGGCTCGGTGACGTTCCAGGTCCCTGAGTTCTGGAGAATCCGATGTGCTGGACTGGGTTCCATAGCGAATGAATCCTCGGCTTTCAGACTTTCCTGCGATAAGAAAAATAATGCATCAAAATCCTATTTTGTTCATGGGAAATTTAGAAAACGGTACGTCAAATCAAAGGCGTATCTTTCAGTTACAGCCTTCTTAGGCCGATCTAGAGAGAGCGCGTAACTCTGACAGCAGACCTAACAAAACTGTATGACGAGCTAGTACTTGTCACGTAGGGAAAGTATTTGCTGCAATATTAGAAAAATTTATCATCAAATGAGCAGAAAAGTCGTC
Source organism: Aptinothrips rufus (assembly GCA_902196195.1). Lineage (NCBI taxonomy): Eukaryota > Metazoa > Arthropoda > Insecta > Thysanoptera > Thripidae > Aptinothrips > Aptinothrips rufus. The sequence continues at coordinate 6,268 of CABIKL010000263.1, read as the reverse complement.
TCTCACGGGCTCTGATCGGATGCTCCTACTGTATGTACACCTTGGAAATCCCTTCTCTTCCCAGACAAATTAAATATTTCGAACAACACTGCTGTTATCATGTGGGCACAGTTTGTGAATCTTCTTTAAACTAATTGTAAACGAGCGTTAAGTTGGAAAGAATTATCAAACTTTTAACTGTTAGGCACGGTAAAGGAAAAGAGTTATGTGTTTCCGCGTTTAGGATTGCAAATTGAATAAATTTGACAGTGAAGGCTTTCCTAAACCCTTCCAAAGCATTTGAAAATATGTTATTTACAAAGCATTTCCAATGTTACGAAGAAAATATTTTGTTGTTTCCAAGAAAACGTTTTGAAGGTTACATTTGCTCAAAATGGTTTGTTACTCAAAGATAATCCTTTGGTAGGCTTTTGCAGTGAGACGAAACATTAAGGGCATCAACATAAGTCGGCTGTTGTTAGGTATCGTAAGTGTCTTGGCTGCTGTCTCTGAGCTAACCTCTCTTGCGAGTTGCTATGCTTACTCGATTGGGCATGGGGACGAATCGTTCTGAAGCGGCCGGAGCAAATATTGACAATTTGATTCTATCGAGGCAAACTGAACAATGCCGCTCTGCGTTATTGACAAGACTCATGGGCACACCACGTGGGCTTCCCTTCTGTACGTGAAACAAGAAAATCAGACACACGAGGTTGACAGCAATCTGAGAAAGTGCTCCCCAATTCCTCGTGGTAGGTGCTTCATGAACTTAATCGGGCCATTATGAAAACCAGGCTTCGCAATAAAACTTGTTCAAATTTTTTAAAATCAGATGCATTTTAAACATTTACGCCTCGAGGAGAAAGTTTTGCTCGTCGCTTGACTCTTTGAAGCGTGCGTAGCAGAATCATTTTGTGGCATGACAAAGCGAAACAAAATATACTTTAGGATGTTTAAATAGGGTATTCCAAAGACGCCTGAAGCGGAACCGCGAAGAACAAGCCGAAGTTCACAAACAAGGGCAAGGAGTGAGGAGGTAAAGAGGAGGCCGATACACAACCGCCTCACCCCTCGCCCTTGTTTGTGTACTTCGGCTCGTTCTTCTTAGTTCCGCTTCAGACATCTTTGGAATACCCTATTCACGGCCCAAGCAGAACGAAAAGTCATTTGACTGTAGTTAGATTGATGACTCACTTCAGAATAGTCCGACGCATAGCCCACTTGTAGCGTCTTTCACACCAATAAGTTACACCGAAAAACAGGGCGAACGCGTGACTTGACTGTACAGGTGTGGAACAGTGGAGAACTGTTTACTTTATGACTTCACAAATTTCTGTTTGCAAATCGTACTTTCCTATTTTGTAATGAAGCTGTCGCCAACTATACTTTTCGAAAGTATAGCATAAGCTACAATAGAAGTCCCTTTTCCGGAAGTTCTTTTTTCAGTGTAAAGGCATCTGGAAGCGTAGCTACGCCACTTGGCAGTGGATTGCGACACAATGTGCTTGCCTCGCACACCTCTCCGAGCCTAGTGAGCCGAGCATTACTCACCCCTGGCTGCTGCTCGCCGTGCGCTGGCCGGGGGGCGGGGCGGGGCGGAACGCCGCGGGGGGCTGCCGGGCGGGGCGGGGCGTGGCGGCCGGGGGCGGGGGCGACGACCTGAGCGGCGGGGCGTGGCGCGGCCTGTGAGCCCCGCGGTGAGCCCCGATGCGGCGGCGAGACGAGCTGCACGGTTAGGACGACGGCCGCGAGTAGTGTCAACGCGACGGTGACTATCAAGGTTGTGCGCGCCAGGGCCGAGGCTCCGGGGCAACGGCTCCGGCCGCCGCCGCTGTCCAGAGAGTCGAGCGCGGGCCGCGCCAGCCGGCCCTCGACCAGACCCGCCACCGCCATCGTGGCCGCGATCCTCGCCGCCACCGCGCGGGACCTCCGCGTGCACGTGCACACTGGGCTGCACCTGTGCTCCCCGCTGATCATCTGCAAGCACAAGCCGCGTCACAAGGCGTGAAATGAAATCCGGATCAAGGAACCCGATTATAGAAGGACCATGGATGTCAGGGAGGGCTTTGATTCGATTTGGATCTCTGGACCGAGAACATTTACTCTGTTTAGGGTTTAACGCTTCATCCCCTCAAACACCCCACCCCACCTCCAACCCACTGCATTCCAAGCCATACCAACAAAACGACACTGCGCCGCGCGGGCTACCATACCACCACCCCCACCCACCCCTTTCAACCCCCTGCCCCATTCCCACACACATCCCCATCCCTCAAACATCCCCACCCCACGTTATTCTTACCTTTTCGCTTCCTGATGCTTTACATTAGTTAAACATTTAGATGGCATACACTCCAAAACCACTGACGACCTATCGTTCTAAGTTTCTAGTCGTTGGCTAAAAGAGTAAAGCTCCATATTTGAAACATGTGAGTGACAACGATAGCAAAGACATAATCCAACTGGCAGAGACTTGTGTTTCTAGCGGCGGCATACTAACTACCGAAGCGAGTTCGTTCTGCCACGATCGGGAGGTGCTTAGCGAAGCATTTATATTGTCTTGTAGAGTATCAAGCTCATTTCCTGACTGTTCGTTTTAAGGGCAGCTTCTTGCTTCTTGGTGAACATTACAATTCATATATCTCACACATTTCTCCCGTACTTGAATAACAGTAAAACTTCAGATATTTCACACGAGTCTTTGCTGTTTGCAAAGCAAATTAAATATATTACACAGATGTGTACTATTTTTCGCTTTAGAATGCAGCATGCGAGTCACCCGACTCCTCGAGCTCCTGTATTGAAGAGCATCTCGTTGTTTTCAATCGCGTGCGAAGCATTAAAAGAACTGAAAAGCCGTTTGCAGAAAGTACCTACGTTTTTACTCACGAACGCAAGGCAAAAATCGCGTTACTGCACAATCCTGGTGAGTACGTGTTATTTCAAGGGAGTTTCGACGTGTGAAAACAAAAGAATGATGCATTGCACGTGCAGGACAGGATACATGAGTGAGAACCCCCCCTCCTTTTCAACCCGGCTTCTCCATAAATGAGCTAAAGGCAGGAACTGAGGTTAATGTTATCACAGACGACTAGACTGAAGAATGAGACACAAAACAATCTCAAATTATTCTTACAATGTAGTTTTCGTAACTAACTGCCACGACCGTACTTACGAACTAGATCATCTTCACCGCACCACTGTTGCCCTGTCCCATCCGAGGATTGAATGCTTTTGTTCTCTGCTAGTCATGATGCTGGAGGTTGATCTCAACCTGCCTACAAGCTGCTGCGACGGTCTTATTGTGTCTTTTTCAGCTGACAGTGAGCTTACAATCCTACTCTATGCTCTGCACATGATGATTTATGTTATTTGACTGTCTTGTCTGATAAGTTGACCGTCAGCAATATTTAGATCTGACGTTCGAGTCAACCAATTACAATCAAAGTGTTACTACAGAGTTTGGACACCTCACAGGTTGCTTGCACGCTTGGCTAAAATGATGAACGAGGCCTGTGGGACGAATTTGGCTCTGATAAGTTACTGGTGGTATGGTATGACAAGAGAAAAATATAGTGTAGGAAATAGTCGAACAACGGACTTTCGCGTCTTGATTATCAGTACGTTCAACAATAACTTGTAACGTATATATTCCCTGAGAATCACGAATCACGCTGTAAAATCGTCTTCAACAATGATGCCTTCCGACATAGAAGAAAACGCTGACAGCGATTAAAATCGTACAAATTCTAAACGTTGCCCATAGCGTCCCGGTGAGTGTCTCTTTGTCTTTAGTGTGCAGTCAGCATCTCTACAGATGAATATAAAGACGGAGACTTGGTTTGGACCAGCAGAGCTACACCTTCCATCCCACTGCTTACGTCTCTTCGCTGTATTCCTACTGCCCACGCAAAAATGTAAGTAGAGTGGGTCGCTCCACACCGTGAACCAGTGAACAATGTAATGTCTCCTTCTCTTAACTTTTATGGGTCATACATGCGTTTCGCAAGTACGGACGGGGTTATTTTCCTTAAAGACTTGTGTGCCCTTTTTGCGCTCGATGCATGAATTCATCACTGAGAATTGCACCCGCCGTCTGATCGCTGCTCTTATCATTGCTAAAGAAAATAACATGGTGTATGCCAAGTGCTAGAATGTAGGTCCTGGGCATGTAAAAGTGATTAGCGACCGTGATATTCGATGGCCATGTGGGACATAGAGCGTGTGGCTGCGACTCGATTCTTTTGGTGGCGATGGTACTGCGTGGTAGTCTGTGCATGGCGCCTGTGGAACGAGGGGTAGGCAACACGCATACTCCTTGTTGGTCGAGCGGGTTGCCTACTCTTTGTTTCACAGGCGCTCGTATCGACATTGAGCCACCTCCTTAAGAGAGAAAAATAGAGAGAAAACTCAGTTTTTGAAAATATTCGTTCATATTGTGGTGAATTGTGCTGCAGTGCAGCCTTTTCTCCACGTCAGTGAGCATTGGCAATTGGAAGTCAGTCGCAGCGCTCCTCAAATTCGAAAGTGATCAAAGGTCATGTGATTTTTCTTTCGATAGTACAGTCTGTATCTTGGCGACATTTAGTGTGTGTTTTAGCGGGTAGTGTTTTTAACTTTCTACTTCTCAGCACGGCTTAGCCTGGTTATTGAGTTTCAAATTATTACAAGATTAGTCTCGTCGTCAGAGTTCGATCAGTTCGATTTGACGCCATCTAACTGTCCAATGGTGATGACTTATAGATGAGGATGTCGCCGTGTTAAAGTGGATTGTTTCGATGTTTCAGGAGACCCATGAAGCGTCAGCGGACGTCGACCCGGAAGGAATTCTGCGAGATGGATGAATCATGTACGAGCTGACGACTGCAAGCAGCGTCGCCAGAGATGATGTCCACGCGGGCGAATCACAACAACAGTGCGTCCAAATGAAGAATGCTACAATTCGTACAACGCTCAAGCCTCAATGGAAATTCAAAATTGATTCTCAGCTTATTATAATTAGTGTCCGATTGCAGAAGCCATAGATGATGTTATCACAACGTAAAATTTATCAGTCATTATTATGTCGTTAAACTAAAGCGCCATCTTTCATTCATTCATCATTCATTCATTCATTCATTCATAATCCACTCATTCATGTATTCGTGCATGCATTCATTCATACCTTCATGTATTCATTCATTTGTTCATTCATGCCTTCATGTATTCATTCATTTGTTCATTCATACTGTCATTCATTCATTCATTTGGTCATCCATTCACCTATCGCCGTTCAATTTTCGTGTCATTTATTTAGCCATCTACATCATTTGCACTTCAATGTACGTGTTCACCACTTATGCGTTCAAACCTAGCTATTGTCATCTTTATGACTGGTTATTGTTGTTGTTGTTTGCTCGACTAGAAAAATAAACCGGCCATTTGACTTAATGCTTTGTATTTTTTTAAGAGTGAAGATGAAATGTTATCATTAGTGCGGGCGGCTTCGATTCAACACGATCCTTAACAGTCTCTTTCGCAAAGTGCATGAAAGAGCGTTCAAAGTCTTTTAAAATTTGGAAAGAAAGTATTTATCGCGGAGAAAGTAGAGAGGACAAAGATGACCTCTTCCAAATTCACAGAGAGGAGCAATGAACTCCGTGACGAAGAATGAGTATACTCTAGTCTTTTCTCTCCTGTACAGTGTACACAATGCAAGCCCAATAAAAGTATGAATTTTTTTTTAATTTCGCGAGACCAAGATTGGAAGTAAAAATTAAACACAAAAAGTAGGGTAGATCACAGATTATTTAATCATTTAACCCTGCTTCGGTTTCATGTGACGTTGGAACACAAAGACAACCACGCAGCAAACAAAGAGCTGCATGAAGACCACTCCGGCTACGGCGGTCGAGGTCATGCTGTCGCCGCTGGAGCAGCTCCCGGCGTTTGGACACTGGTCAGCGCAAGCTGCAGCAATCATCTGTGGGCAGAAAAGTCGTCGTCATTAGTAAGTTATGTCCCGTCCCTACATTTCTAAAGAAAAAAAAAAATTCAAGCGAGATAAGTTTCGAGGGATCGAATACAGAAGAGCGCTCAAACAGGATGCACTCCCCCCCCCCCCCCCCCCCCCCCCCCCCCCCCCCCGGCCTCTCCCGGAGACGGGAGTGAGATGGAGCCTTATGGAGCTTGTGTAAGTGCGAGAGAGACAGGCTGGTACGCATCCCCGCCCTGGCGTTTCTCTCGCACTTACACGAACTCCATAAGACTCCATCTCACTCACACGTTACCCAGTCCGTCTCTTCCACCC
>CABIKL010000262.1:0-25947 GCA_902196195.1 Aptinothrips rufus | reverse complement strand
CCCCCCCCCCCCCCCCCCCCACCACCACCAAAAAAAAATCACTTGCTTATTTTGGGGATTTGACGTCGACGCAACACTCCTGCACATCTGTGGCGCTGCCGCCGCTTGGCCCAGCCGGATATCTAAAGAGCCGGCATGGAAAAGTTTTGAGATCAGCGCCTCGGGCCAGCAGGGCCAGCGCCAGCAGGTCAGTGTCTCCAAGAAGGTGCTTAACTGGTACAATTCCGAAAACGGCTGCCGAGATCTTTTGCTGACAGATTACCGCACTGCGAACCTCTCCGTTGAGCGAGTCTAGAGTTTGCGCAGCTCGCGCTATTGCATCTTTTCCCGCATGCAATGGACGAGGGAAGTACCTACCACAACCGGCAAAAGAAAATTCGCTCCCCGCGTCAAAATATCGCCAGTTAAAAAGAGTTGAAAAAAAAATTCAGTTACATTTACTCTAAATCATATCGTAATTTGTTCAAAACTGAATTCATTTCAAACTTAGGCCAAATTTAAAATCACAGCCCACTGCAATCGTCTCACGATGATTGCAGTGGGCTGTGTTTAAAATAGATGTTCTTCGTTAAAAACAAGGTTTGAACGGAAAAAAAATCATCTAGTGTAAATTTAATTGAATTTCTATTCGAATGATTGGAATTGTACGCGGGTTTTCTAACAGACCTTGCACTAGCAGAAGGGAAATATCATACCCAGGCGGTCATCTTGGGTCAGGTATATGGGTTTAGCTGCCATCGGCTGCTATGAGAGTTTGCTGTGCGCTATAGTATGAGAATTCGCTATTCGCGTCCCTACCTGCTTGTTGTCCCGGGAGGACCGCACCCAGAGCGGCAGTCTCCAGCAGCAGTCACCCTCGGCCTGCGGCTCTGCCTTTGGCTCTGCCTTTGGCTCTGCCTGCGGCTCGGTCTGGAGCTCGGAGACCAGGAAGCGGCGCTGGGTCACGTTGGCGGTGCCGCGGCAGTAGTCCCTGGTGACGGTGACCACCGGGAAGCCGGTGCGCAGCGTCCACGTGTCCATGATGTCTTTGACGCTCTGGTCCGGGCTGAGCGCCCCGGAGCGGCGCGCGGCCGCCGTCAGCGCTGCCCACAGGTCGTCCTGGTTGGCGTTGCCGTAGGCGTGCTCCCGGAGGTACTCGTTCAGGCCGCGGCTGAACGCCTCTTCCCCCAGGAACTGGCTCATCATGCGCACCACCGAGGAGCCTACGTCGGGAGGAATAAAAAAACATTACAATCCCCCCCAAAAAGTAATAAAAAAAATTGTTCATGTCTTATGGCAGCCACTCTATAACGTCTAGAGGTCTGGCTACTAACGAGGGTTATTCTACTGATATGGTTGCTGCGTCGTCATTGCTGTTGAGTTCGTACCGGGAGGGGGCCTGGCGGCCTGGCCCACGGAGGTCATGAGCTCGTCAGATAGACAGTAGGGAAAGTCAAGGCGACCACACTACTTAAAACGTCAAAGAAGATTAGTTCGTAGACGTGGTTGCGACCTAGCCGTAACCAACCTAAATTGAGCTAATGTAACCCAACCACTGCGTACCTGTTCTAACCTAATTTCACCTATCCTACAACAAACATTGCACAACTTGAGCTCTGCTTTCCCCGAGGGGGCAGTTACTCATGAAATCCTGTGTACAGAATATACGAAATCTTTTGAGAAAGTAGCGAAAACACGATCAATTTCATGACAATTTGGGACTTGAAGATCACTTTTGATATCAGCGGGAACCAATACGTCTGAAAAGCGCATCAAAGTTGCAATATCTGTAAATTTACGGGGCTGCAGTCCAACGCAGTCCTGTGAAATCGCGAAATCTGTGTACACTTTTCGACTTTTCGGCTTTCCACTTGCTGGCCAAATGTGTACCAACCGAGGTGCAGGTCACTCGAACGAGTCCTGTACACCGGACTTCCAGACTTCTTGTACTTCCATTTACTTAATTCACACAACGACACCGGCGATGAGCTATACATTACTCCTGAAAATAGACAAGCCCTACTTTTGCACTCCTGGATCCGTGGGCTTCCACTGGACAATCAGTGGACTACCATGAACTACGAGAGTTCCGAAGTAATCTGTCCCTCGGTACCGACAGAAGATGGGAAATATGCCATAAGCGTGTCGGACATTTACAACAATTTTCTAACAGGGTCGGCTGTAAGTCGGCTGACCTTTCTTGTAGGAGATGGCGTCGAAGATGTGGTCGATGTCCGCGACGCGGTGCACCTGGCGCGACACGGGGTGCGAGGAGGGCAGCGCGTCCTTCTGCATCACGCCCTGCATGTTGTCCAGCACGAACACGTCCTCGCTGCGCCACTGCGGCTCCACGTGGCTCAGCCCCAGCTGGCTCATGTAGGTGGCGAAGCCCTCGTTGAGCCACACGTCGTTCCACCACTTCATGGTGACCAGGTTGCCGAACCACTGGTGCGCCAGCTCGTGCGCCACAGTCTGCCCCACGTAGTGCTGGCTGCCTGGGTCCGTGGGGTCCAGCAGCAGGGCTCGCTCCCTGCAGCACAGCGGAGCACGGCCGGCCTCAGCTTAGCTTAGCTTAGGTTAGCTTAGCTTAGCTTAGGTTTGGTTAGCTTAGGTTAGTAGGGGGTCCTCAACCATACCCAAAGCCTTGCTGAGGTTAGGTTAGCCGACTGACGAAGGAGTAAAGAGGAGTGGCAAAACACGGCCCGTGTTGTCTTGAATCTTACATAAGTCATGAGAATAAGTTTAGAAAATCTTAGAAAATGTCCACAGTTTAAATCAAAAAGTTCTAGTAATTTAATTATAAACGCAAATTCTTTGGGGTACAAATTAGAAAATATATTTGACGTTTGAAACTGTAATCATAAAACGTGTCTCAAAACTAGGCAAATTTTTTATATTTTTTTTAAAGCTGGCAAAAAGTTTTGATTTTGGGGTCCATAAAACCCATATTAAGCGCATTTCGCCAGGAGAGTACCTGTAGAATATGAGCCCCCAGTTCTCCATGGCGCCGAAGGTCATCTTGGGCGCGGCCACCATGTCCTGCTTGGGCAGCGGGAAGGACAGGTTGAACACGTCGGAGTAGTAGCGGAGCAGCTTGGGCCCGATGCGCGCCGCGTACTCCGCCCGAGCCAGGTCTCCCCTCCTGGTCCAGACGCGCATGGTGACGTTGCTGCCGAGACCCGGGACTCTGTCCGCCGACTCGATCTTGTCGAAGTCGAACACGGCCAGGGCGATCAGGTACGAGGACATTGGCACCGACGTCTCGAAGTGGTCCAACACCCAGCCGCTCGAGCCCTGCCTGAGACCGGTAGTAATTAATTATTATTTTGAACGTCGCCAAGTCTCCTAAGGAGATCATAATAATGTATTAATTGTTTCGGATCAAGTAATGTCTTTGAGACTGACATGGGCTCCGAGGTGCGGATGGGCATGTTGGCGACGCTGATGTACGAGTCCTGCCTCGCCACGCTCAGGGTGAACTTGGCCTTGTACTGGGGCTCGTCCATGCAGGGGAACATGGTGCGGGCGTTGGTGGGGTGCAGCTGGGTCATGGCCATCCACCTGCACATCAGCTCGTCACATTATTTGCAGTCTGGAGGAGATACAGCGCCGACTCCAGGGTGGGAGTGAGCCAACAGATAGATAGACAGAGAGGGGAAGAAGAGCACAGCGAAGAAAAACAACGCTGGAGCACGGGATGAGCTTTGAATCCGTAACATTCGTTGACACTCTCCCCATCCCCGTCTTTCCCTCGCACCGTGACCTACCTCACCGTTTGTTATTGTTCTCGTCCGGGACGGCGACGCGGTACAGGCCCCGCAGGTTGTCGTAGACGCGCGCCACGTAGCGCACTCGGAGTCGGTACCGCGGGCCAGAGGGTCGCAGGTTCGATCCCAGCACCACGCTGTAGGTTTGCAAGGTCGCGTTCAGCTCCGTGGTGGCTATGGGCAGCGCCAACCATGATCCGGGCGGCCCTTCCTGCGTTCAATCACTGAGAGAATTAGGCTACTGAAAGCAAGATATTTCATGCGACGATTGATATAATGCCAAGCAGGAGAGGGAAGTCCAACAGACGTCCTGACGCCCTCCAAAGGTCATCTCTCGACGTACTTTAGGCCACCCTGTTGTAACTTATTGGAGCATACGAACCTCCTCCACGGAGACGGAGGCCGCGTCGATGACCAAGTCCCTGGCGTTGACTGTGACCCTGTCGGCGGGGCGGCGGGCTCTGAAGGTGAACTCCAGCTCCCCCGGCGCCGTGAAGTTGTTCTCCTGAAGGATTGGCTGGATCTTCACCCTGGAGAGAGAGCACGGTCACTTCGGGCTGCATAATAATTCGGCTGTGATTGGTGACGCAATCCGGAGTGTCTGACAGTCGCGGTGAGCTAAGGTCGACGACCCCTCCTTTCCTTTCAACTGCTAGGCTCAGAGCGCTTCCTCCACCTCACCTTTTCTCGTCCGCTTGGTGCGAAAGGTGGGCATCAGAAGCCAGCAATCGTCAGCTCCAGGGCAGATACGAGGATATACACCGCGAGCGAGAGACTTTACTTATTGTTGGAATGGCCCAGGTGAGGCCATGACAGTGAACAGGGCCTTCCCTCATCTCAAGCAATTCTCTCATAACACAACACGTTTCTCAAAAAAAAAAAATTCACAAATTTGGCGGCAGTTTAAGTAATTAAGTCAAATTTGTAAACTGCGTCAACAAAAAATGTGTCGAGAATTTGTGACAAATATGCCGTCGTGTGAGTAAATTTATCATGAACATTGGTAAATATAGGTAAATCTGGACAATTTGTGGCTGAATATTTAATGCTTTGGGCTATATTTATGACAGTCTTTGAAAAAATTTAAATAAATATGAGTATGTTTGTGAAAAACATCGTCCTTTTACGCAGGATCGCACCTGTAATGCAGAGGTTCCAGGTCCCGGGGCAGCCACGATGTCACGCTGTCATCGCGGTGCGTGTCCTGGAGCGAGTCCTGGAGGGCGGCGGCCGAGCACACAGAAACGACCACGACAAGGAGCAGGGAGCGCGGCATGGCGACACAAGGGCACTGCACGGCCTGGACCTTAGCGTGGGCTGCCAGCATGGGCTGCCAGCACGGGCAGGGCGACCTCTCTCTCTCTCCGCCGAGCCAGCCGACCGAACTGACAACTGATGGCAACTGACCAGACCACAAGACGCGAGCGACTCGACTCTCGGCCGGCGGGTCAGCAGCACCCCATCACAGCCTGCTCACAGCCTGCTCACAGCTGTCTGTCTGTCATTCGGCTCATCACTCGTCAGTAGCGAGGGACCCGCATGGCAAGTCTAGGCAAGTCGGGCGGGCCGCGGCCGCGAGTCTCGCGCTGCTACTTCACTGCTAAGTTACGCCCCCGCAACCACTTGGCGCGCCGCGCGGCCACCTTCACAATGTTTGACGTGCAGCGCTCGATAGTCCCCACAGTCTGTCACTACAGGACTCTACAGTCAGGCTGCTCGGAGAAGTAACTTGCAACCATCGCTTTTGTCGTCTGCTCGCAGTCATAGCGCCTTGACGTCTGCGTGGGAGGTGAGAAAAGTTGGTTGAACTTCGAATTTTCAGCTTATTGAAACGGGAAAAAGGGAATCAAAATGAAAAACGAGAAAAGACGAAGACCAACTAAAACATGCAGCCATTTATTATCTACTATTTTTATAGACCTTATGAATAGTAACAATCATGAATCAGAGAAAGTTGTCCAAACATTACTAACTTAATCACATTCTATTTTGTTCGTAGCACCGTATTCACAACAATGATGAGCCTATGAGCCTAAGCTTCATACAAAATAGAAACCCTTCACAACATTTACACATTTAAAATTTACAGTTACTTAAAATTTGTGTTTTAAAATGTACTTAATCACAGATTTTTTGTTACAGATTTCCGCTGCGAGCAGTCAGGAAACAAGTTCAGTGGAAACTTGCATACACAAGCAAATTCTCAAAATTGAAAACTTGTTTAAAAACTGCCACGTGTTAATACTAAAAGAGTTTGTTATAAAATTATGTAACCTATAATTAATTCTAGTCATACTCAAAAAGGAGAACGATATACAATTAATTAAAATCTATATGTAAGGCGTGCGTTTTACATGCTGGTTTCTCGGTTTCGAGGTGAGATCTTGAGCATGACTCCCTCGGGTGCCTTGAGGATGACCTGACCCTCGACGACGGGCTTGTATCCCGGGTAGGGTAGGCTCAGCTTACAGTGACGAACCACTTGGGCGAGTGTCGACTTCATCTCCATCATAGCAAACTTTTGTCCTGGAAGCAAAAACACGAGTATTATTTGACAACGAGAGGACGAACAGGAACCAATGTTGGACAGGATCAATGCTAATGAGAAAGGGCACAGGATATAGTGGTAAACTTACCAATGCAGTTCCTCGGTCCAGCCGAGAAGGGCACATAGGCGTAGGGATGCCTGCCGACGGAGTTCTCGGGGGTGAACCGGTCGGGGTCGAACTTCTCGGGGTCGGGCCAGTGCTTCGCACTGCGACCCATCTGCAGGCAGCTGATGCTCACGTTGGCTCCAGCGGGGATCACATAGCCATCTGCAAACCGGCTCGCTCAGTCTCTCTCGCTCTTTATACAGATCGCATCGCTCGCTCTCATTCTACCCGACCAGACCCGCGCGTTGCCCATCAGCAAGCGCACGACGCTACTGACAGTCAGTCAGCCCGACGAACGGAGGATAGGCAACCCGCGGGACAGCCGTGTACATTGGATGGCCCGTCCAGAGAGCGATGGCTGCAGCCCGACTCAGGAACAAAGGATCTAGGTCATCGGGGACGAACAGAACAGTCGGAAATCTTTCGGGAATAACAGAACAAATATTCGCTCGTGTCAATTTTCTTCGATTTTTTATTTTTAGCGCTTTTTGTGAAACGTCTATGGAAGCCCTGAATAAACTCCGTAATGATGAAAGTGTTTCTTTCCTAAAAACCTTTCCGAGAATTTTAGTAACCTTTCTGATAATTTCGGGTTCGTACAACTTTTTCACATCTGAGTCCCAAGAGAACGTCCATACCTGTGACGGGCAGGTCCTCTCGCAGGCGCCGGGCGAATAGCGGCACGCTGGGGTAGAGCCTGAGGGCCTCCTTCACCACCCTCTCGGTGTAGTTGAGGTTCTGAATGTCTTGCGAGGTCTCCGCGCGGTCTGAGTCGCCGAAGATGCTGTCTACCTCCTCCACGAGTTTCTCCTGCACCTCGGGGTTGGCCGCCACGCAGTACAGGATGAAGGACAGCGCCGCGCCCGTAGTATCGTGACCCTACAGCAGACGTATACTCCGAGCTCTAGAGCCTTTCAATGTGAAGTGCATGGCACAGTGCCTCGAGATGTGAGACCTACCTCAAACATGAACGTGTCCACCTCCTCTTGAATGTCACTGTTGGTCAGCCCTGCCCCGGCCGAGTCACTGGCATCCAACAAGTGATCCAAAAACGCTTCGCGTCTCTTCACGCCTGCTCAAATAGAAAAGAAACGGAATTTTGTGAAAGAAAACAACAAACAACAATAAAGTTGCAATGAACAAAAATGCAGGTTATCAGTATTTTTTTTTTACCTAAGTCGTCCTCAGCAGTCCGCTTTGAAAAACCCTTCTCCAGTCGAGATTCGCGTTCAGTCTTCCTACTCTCAATCACCTGTTGGAAAATGAACTTCATCAATAATAAGTAACAGATCAAAGTCTCGGTTCCAAAAAATATCGATATGAAACGTCGCGCAACGATCGATTTTTTATTGATTTGCTTACGTCATGAGTGTACTTATGAAGAACTGTGACCGCCTTGAAGAACTTCCTACCAGTCGGCGACATCCTGAAGAACAGCTCGGGCTGGAGCCAAGGAGCCATCGATCGTCGATGAAAACTTACAACGGCACTGGAAAGGTGAATAATTTCAAAATGTCAAGTTCTCTGGGAATATAAGATCCGGCGCGAAAGCTCCCACGGTCGGTCTGTTTTAATTCAACTTGCAAGCTCATAGGTTTGTCTTATGTTGCTAAACATTCCTTGGCATTCTCTCGTCTACCTCGCACAGCGTCTACAAGCAGGAGAAAGCAAGCGACTGACAAGTGTTCCACAAGAGGACACCTTGCGTTGCCGTGGCTTGCTTGCCGTTGGCTTGCAAAACCGCTTTCGTGCATTCATGCAAGTGCTTTACAAGCGACTGACAACGGCGTACAGTATCCGAGATACTATGTGAAAAAGATTCACTAACTCGTGTACAGAAGAAACATAAGGTGATGTTGAATCCTTCTGGGCCTCGACTTTAGTTCCCATTGCAGTTTCTGAAAGTCAAAATTCCTTATGATCAGCAAGAAAACAAACGTGTCAACGGGTAAACAAAAACAAACAAAAAACAGAGTCAAATCTTACCACAGATAATGTCTAAAGTGCATAGAGAGGTAAGAGAGTGAACGTTGAACGGCTCCTTCTTTGCCAACAACTTTTCAACAAAAACTTTGGAATTTCTGTTGAAAACATCCATGAATTGGTCCAAAATTTTGAAGTGGAAAGTGGGTGTGATAAGTTTTCTTCTAGTGAACCACCTTTTTCCTAAAGAACAGAACAGACATTCCTATCACTACCTTTAATTGGGAAGTAAATGACTGAAATTTTTTGAAACGTCAGTTAATGTGCCACTGATTTACCTGTACTTGTGAGCAGTCCTCGCCCGATCCATGAATGAAGCTGTTCGTAAAGATCCGCCTTTTCTATGTGTTTGTTGCTGCTGAGAATAATCTAGAATTAAGAAAAATCAGCGGTATCTCAGTTGCCGCAAAAAAACGCAGCGAACATTTCCATAAATATCCGTGCTTTCGGGCTTGTGGTCGGATAACTTGACATTGAAGAGAATATGAGCTTTAAAGCAATTACTCACCTCAACGTCCTCAGGCTTGCTGATTACAATGAAAGCCTTGTTCCCCATCCAAACGCGATAGATATCACCATAATGTTTGGTAAACGCATCGATTAGTTTCGTCATGTCTAAAGAAGAAAAATTGGAAGAAATTGTCTTTGAGATTGTTTGGACATCAATTCATCAAATTCATTGACATTTTCGTACTGTTTTTTTATTGGCTAGAGACACGATGCCCGAAGGACAAAACTTACTGAACTTGTAGTTTATGAAGTCGATGGTATTCCCGAGGAGAGGGTAGCCGGGGGGGCCGGGTATGAGATCGACAGCCTTTTTAAACTTCCGCTCCTTGAACAGGTGGGCCGCCAGGGCCAAGGCCACCAACACCACGGCCAGGAAGAGCGCGTCCATCTGAGAGAGAACGTACTAGCAGTGACAAAAGAATAGAAACGAATCACTCATATCTAAACTTAAATCCAAGCGATCTGAAGTCGACGTCGAAATGACGTGATTTTGTTCCCCGAATCGACGGGTTATCGATGTCGACATCGATGCGACGTCGATTCGGTGATCTGCTTCTCATCGGGCTTCGGTCAACGAAGATGGTTTACATCAAACCTCATTTTCATAATTAATCATTCGACGAAAATCAGCAACATTCTGTTGTGAACGTATGTTTGCGAGCTCCGGAATAAATTTGCTAACACCATTTCTTGTTTGGATTCCAAATTACCGAACGAAATCACCTCGTTTTACAGTAATAAGTTCAAATCATAACCACCCATCATATTCCTTGTCATGTAGCTTGGGTTCGCCATTCGCTACCCAAACTTCCCCGTGTCATCAGGTGGACATGTAGAGGTCGAGATTTACTGGGGACCGCAGAGGCGAACGACGAAGACAACAAGGATATCAAGGACCCCATCCGAAGGTGAGAGGTAAGTCAGATGAAGCGCTCGAGATGAAATGGGGAGGGGAGGGGAGGGGGCAGAAGAAACTGAACGACGGAAAATAAAAACAAATGTAAAGCTATGCACAGGACAGTGTGCTTATGAAGAGAGAAACAAGCAACTGTCACACACGCCTTGCGTTGTGCTTTCAGACAGTGTAGTCTGTTTATTTTCCAAAATCGTACTTCATACTATGCAAAGTTTTCAAAAGTGTTGCTAGCATCCTCTTGTTTTGACGGTGCGGAGGCAGCAAGTGAAGGAGCAGGAGGAGGAATCTTTTGGAGGTCGCAAACGACGCGACTTTAGGAAGGTTGGCTAGTGGGCAGATCATAGTGGCGTAGACACGCAAGTAGTTAGTTAGCTATTATAACGATCCAACGGAATGATGAGAGGTACGCTATGTCATTTAGACAGAACTGTTCTACTTACAGGAACACACTCACACATCCACATTCATGTGTTTACCTGCCTGTAATCTGAGATAATAACAAAGGGAATGACCTACCGATGCTCCGCACGAAGTAGAGTTGGGCAACGTACAAAAACCACGTGATGCGATTAAAGCAACATTTTACCTATCCCCCCCCCCCCCCCCCCCCCCCCCCCCCCGCCAAGCCTGGTGCTATTTCACCAACCTTGCTTATGTTAAAGCATGGCGTTTACCCCAATGGGCAGTGGGCACCACGTGGCTTGTGTACGTTTCCATGGCGCAGCTGTTGTTTTGATTAGAACTGCAGTCGATATCAGACTGTTACCCCAATCGGATGGAGGACAGCTCGAGCATGTTTGCTACAGCACTGTGAGTGGTGCCTGATGCTGCAAAGATGCAAATGCGGATGCCCTTGCAATCAGGGAAAAATGGGGGGAAGGGGGAATTGCAAGTTCAAGGTCACCGTAGTCTAGCCGGGGGGCGGCCCGTCGGGTCACCTCCCCAGAGGTTAATGGAGCACCTCACTCGTCAAGTAGTGATATTTCCTGTTGGTGACTAGAGACGCTAAACACGCTAGACTGTACTTCGCGCGGCTTACGACAAATCAGTCGCCAGTCGCGGAAAATACGGAGGTTCAGAACCATAGTCAATTCGAAGGAATTTTTCTTTCGAAATTCGGTTTGCATACCTATTTGAAGGAGAAAATACTTCGATTTCACTACTTTCATAAACCTTCGAATATTCGAGGGTTCGAGGGGATCTGCCGATGGCAGGCGGGGGATTTTCTTGGCGGTCAATTCTCGTGAGAGACGAAGTTGACCTCACGCAGTGACTATCCGAAGGAAACGGTAGACGTTCAAGGTTACGGACCATAATATCGCAAAGTCGCAAAGTAAAGTCCTTCAAGTGGTTGGTGACGGAAGACTTATGCGATAAGGAAACGAAGATCCCCTGATGATGAAAAATTAGAGTGCGACAAAAAAATTTCACGTGCGGTGCTAACTAAACGCGTTTCTCGCTGGTGGGAGGATGGTGCAGTGCAAATATGACGTAATAATGAGCAAACAAGAGGGCGGTAAAATAAAGATCGTTTCTTGAATTCCTACCCGAATGAAGTGACTCTACTGCACTGATGATTGACGATATCGGCAAATAAACAGAAAAAGATAGATTTGCTAAAAGGTGCGTTACAACATGTTCCTGTGTTACAACACTTGCAAACCGGCATTGTCTTCTGTAAAGCTGTCTTCAGAACATGTATCTGATCTAACATGACGCACGAGGAGAACCGGTGCCAGCCCGGGCGGCTTCTGGGCCTACCCAACGGCAGGAGGGGAGGCAGAGGGAGGAGGGAGGGGAGGGAAGGGAAGGTCACTGGGCGTCCTGTTGTTACTGCTCAACAGGCTGATTTCTGTGAGGCAACACACGCACTGCACGCGCTTGCCCCAGATCGCCCTTCGCCTGCACCTGGCAGTATACCTGGCACGGACCAGAAACTGACCACGCATTCGGCCCCGTCCAACCTGACTATAGAGTTTATCTCCCCTCAGGGGGAAGGTGAACATGGGTCTTTCGCAGACTCTGAAGTTCGTATCCAACCAACCAACCAGTCAGAGTCTCTCAATGTCCCTGTATGAGATTAGAGCCGACTATGCTGTCTCTCCCTCACGAGTCATAACCAGAATTATATCGAATGTAAGTGCATGGATATGTGAAGATAACAGAAACTATCGTTGTACTCTGTGACAAGGACGTGTCACACTCCCCCCTCCACTGCCCCGACCAAAATTAGTTTTCTTTCGGTGCTTGTGAATAATCAAACAAGCGGTACACTTCGTTACTCACCGCTGCTTCGATGTGGTCGAATGTAATTGATTGTCGTCCTCGCGCGCGGCGGGGCCGGCGGGGCGCGATCAAAAACCGCGGCTGCGACCTCGGCTGCGACTGCCTGCCTGGCCTGGTCCAACTCGCTGCCTGACGCCCTAATCAAAATCGGTCACTGTTACTCGTTTCAATTCACGTCAAGTTATAGGCAGAAAATACAATTTTTTTCCAACTCAGTTTGTGCTGCCAAAACGGCTCAAAAGCTAAATTCACTCACGTCTAACAATTTACATTCGCTGGTATCATTTTGGAATTTGGGAAAGAAGCAATCATTTCAGCCGGCCTCTCGCTCACACTGCAGCACGTGCACCTCACAACACTCCCTGGAGGGCGTCACAGTCGTAGAATTAGGTGAAAACGCTCCACTCTCCCGTGCCGTACCAGTCGCTCCGTGGCGGTCCGACACAGCCGAACAACTGACAGCTGACAACTGACTGTGCCGAGTTGCGTTCGCGATCCCCGCGCTCAACTGGCGGGAGTAGAGGGGCGCCCCGCCCCAGCCTACCATGCCCCGCCCCGCCCCGCCCCGCCCCGCCCCGCCCCGCCCCGCCCCGCCCCGCCTTCGCCTGGACCAACCGAAACCAGTCTCGGACAGTGGCCAAAACCAAGGGCACGCAATAAAGGGGTCATCCATAAAGGACGTCCAGGTAAACCTCTCAGTTTTGACCTCCTCACCCCCGTGTTGTCTATCTTCCCCGTGTATTTAGATTGGCGGTCTGGTTTGGTCAGACTCCCCGACCCCCTCTAGACACGGATGTCGTTTATGGATGATCCCTAATCCCTCGCGGCGCTCATGTCCCGTGCGAGGATCCCTCACTACCACCTAGTCTCGCTCTCGCGTGCTTCCCATTGCACCGACATTGCACGCTTGAGAATGACAAACATTTGGGTACTTTGCTCGCTAATGATGGCTAGGGCACACTAGTGTAGTATTAAGGATAAGAGAATAATCAGGTTTAATGCACGTCACCTGCGTCGTCCATAAATTACGTAAGGCTCTTAGGGGAGGGAGGGGGTCTACGTCTATCTTACGGTCCTACACCAAAAGCATGGTGAGGTTAGGTTATTCGTCTTACGATAGGGGGAGGGAGGGGGTAAATAAAAAGCGGCCAATTTTGTCTTCCGTAATTTATGGACGACCCCTAATAGTTGTGTCTAACAACTGCTCTACATGTTCGCGTGAGAGACGGGAGACTGAGAGTAGCTGACGGTGCACGCGTGGGACATTAGCGCTGTCTCCTCGTTGTTTCTAAAAGGAAATGATCAAAATCGATCAAAATACAGTGATGCACTTTGGATAATTATATATTTCCGGCCGGCCATGTGTCGCTTTCCTCCTTTATCTGGACCAGCCTGCCTTTTGAGAGTCATCGGGTGATAGGGATAAATAAAACGAATAAAATAAGTCTAGCGAATAGTCCCCAGTCATCGGGTGACCCCCGGCTCTGGTCAGCCGGCCGCCCGGTCCCAGTCCCAGTCCCAGCACGAGCAGGCATGACTGTGCAAGTCAGAGACAACAACATTATCTCCCATGTCTTCAACGAGCTATACCACCCGCTAACGGCGTCTGCAAACAAAATGCGAAATGTATACTCACTAAATTTGGAAGGACAATTTTATGCTGCAATAGTCACTATTCTGTAAGCATGGATGACGATGCACAAAATTGTCCGTAGCTCATCAAAAATTTCTCCCATTTTTTTTTTGCTGTGGTACTGTTTTATGCTAGATAGTAGACAAATTTGTGCGTAGTTACGGAAATTTTTGTCAGTAATTTACTCTTATGCGTAAAATTTGTGATTTTTAGTTATGCCCGCGCACAGAATTACAAAATCAAATCATAATTTCAAGCAGAAATTAAGGGCAAAGGTAAGATAGTGCTTCGTCACACCTCCCTCCACACCCAGAGGGAAGACCAAG
Organism: Aptinothrips rufus; assembly: GCA_902196195.1. Lineage (NCBI taxonomy): Eukaryota > Metazoa > Arthropoda > Insecta > Thysanoptera > Thripidae > Aptinothrips > Aptinothrips rufus. Next base: position 11,893 of record CABIKL010000262.1, on the reverse strand, counting down.
TCCATTGGGCTGCCTGCTCGCCAGGGGCACGCTCACGATCCCTGTCTCATGTGTTGACTGCCTCCGCGGCGTCAGTCTCAACGATGGGCCGAGATGGTTGCCTATCCAAAAGGCGCGACGCAGACAGCCTTTGGTCAGTCGCACGCAAGACAGCCATGCCATGCTAGTGTTGCTACCGCAACCAAGCTGGCAGGCAGTGGGAGTTCGCCGGGAAAACACGGATCAAGGAGCGCATAAGAAGATCTTTTCGCCTATTTTCGAGGTTTATGTATACCTAGCTCTTTGCCTGTGCATTTAAGTCGACGCTGTGGGAAGTCCAGTGGAACTCCAAAAAGTCTAGAAGTCTAGTGCACAGGATTCAGTGGAGTGATGTGCCCCTCGGAGGAGCGGGAGTAGGCGGCACGACTGATATGATCCATGGATCGACTATATCAATAAAAGCTCGACCCGCTCCCCTGCTTCCGGTATCTTCCTCTACTCTAACGCTCCCCTCACCTCCCCCTCCCCTCTTTCTGATACCACAACACAACGACACCTTTCGGGACGAAACCGCTTCCCGCGACGCACGCGGAGTACAAAGTGCGGTGCCGCGAGAGAGCTGTCCTAAAGCCGGCTGTAGAGGGGCAGCGGGATGTGAGGGAGGGAGGGAGGGGAAGGGGTGAGAGGAGGGGGAGGGAGGGGAAGGGACTCCTCGTCGTCGGTCCGGTACACCGTGGTGGTCAGTGGTGTGAGAGACAACGCACTGCGCGGTGAATCCAGAACAGAACCGTAAGTAGCGCCTCAGCGCACACGACAATAATCAAATGTGGAATTACTTTGATGATTGGAAAGACAAAGTCTTCGTATCTCTGCAAATTACGCGACTCCAGATGTGAAACAAAGTGTGCGCACGCAGACTTGTTAAGTAAGTCTAATTTACAGTTCGAAATTGAGCGGTTTTAAAATTTACGACACGGTTTTATAATATTTTTTCGAGCGATTATTTTGCTATAGTATTTCCTCGAGTGATATTTTGTTAGTTGTGAAGAGATGGGTGAAGTAAGATCAAGATGGTGAAGTTTAAAATTAGAACCCGTCACAGATTTACCTTCCCGGTAAGAAAAATCAGCGACGATATCGAAAAGATCCAGTATTAAATGTTGAGATCATAATGGTATGCAGACCAATTAGATTTCGACATTCGTCATGGAAACGGCGTCGAAATAGAGCTCCGAACAATTCTGAAAAGTGCGAGTTTTTGACATTCGACATCGAAGCGACACAGATTCGAGGTTTAAAACGACACTTGTCTATATTTTTGACTAAAGCTGTAACTCTTCAGCAGAGGGTTCTGAAATGAGTGACCCGTTCGGGTCAAATTGAATAAAAGGATAGACTAAAAGCCGCCAAAGTAAACTAAATCATATCGAGTAAATATTGCTCTGCCCTTGACAGCCCGTCCCCTATACCGTAATCATAGAGAAAGGTAAGGGATATCAGTGAGACGATATGTAAATACACGAGCGCTGCAGACGTCTGAGCCGTGATAGGAGCATCCGATGTCTCCTCGCGTGAGATGGGAGGAAAGATCTCTCCTCGTATTCCTCCGACCCGACACGTGCAGGCGAGGATCCTTCAGACAGGGCCAGTGCGGCCAATCAATGCACATGGTAAAAGCTGAACAGCCCTCTGGGCCGTGACGTCTACATGACGATTTCTTTCGTCTCAGGTGTCTGTCATGATCTCACATGAGTGGTCACATGCAAGTTTTGGGTTCAAATACTAGCTCCAAAGGGGTCTTCAGTTTTTACCATGTGCTTATTAGCCACACTGACCCTACTTTACAATCTTGTACTATGTGCACTGCTCTATGAATAACTCAACACATACTTCAGCAAAACAGGTGAAAACAAAGACTAAACTTAACCTAAGCTTGGTGTTCGAATTTTTTACGTTATTATAAATAGCTAGTGAGGGGTAGAGAAAAGAACTCAGCGAACGGCGACGTGACGTCACCAAGACGTCAAATGACTGTACGTTCTACCGCTCGGTGGTGCCTGCAGACCATTGCACTTGCTAATCGCCCCTGAAGGAAAAGACACCATCTTATGACGAGAGCGAGAGAGAGAAGTTTTGAAACGGTTATAGATGTTTGCTACAACAACAACAACAAAATTCATAATTCAGTCAGAGCGAGCAACTGGAAGGCCCCATTTCAGTCAAGTAACTCGCTTATTTGCAGTATGGCAACTCACCAAGAAAGCAAGCAGAGGCAAGCAAGCAAACAAGGAAGCGGACTTGCTCTGTTAAATCCTGTAAGTAAGCGGAAGAAAGCCATAAGGCATACGAAAGAGGAGGACCAGTGGGTGGGTGTGGTGTGTGAGGTAGGTAGGGATGTTCCTAATGGAATGCCCAAGGGCGTGGATGTGACGACAAAAGGACTTCTCTGACGTTTTTCGTACGTCTTGTTGACTTTAAGAGAAGCCTTTCGTACGTCATTTTAGCATCTTTCTGATGTGCACGATCTGCTTGCTTATTCAATCACAGTATTTCTAGTCCGCCTGATCTGGCCTGATTAAGACCCAGCTTTGCTTAGCATAGATTTGAGTAGCTCATTTGAGCGCGTGCTTCTCTTTGCCACATCGAGAACATGTCGTTCAACCCTGTCCCTTAGCGCCCACTTGACCCGTACGACATTTTTAACAAGCGTTTGGACCGGAGCAAAAAGGACGAAAAGTCATGAATGCAACATTGACCGAAATCGATCACATTCGATTGGATAGCCACACGTAACCCGACCAAGCCAGGGCGCGGCCAATATTTTTTTTCTAACTTAGCGTTTGAATCGACTCTGGTGCTTTAATTTCCTGGGGTTCACCTCCCGGTCAAGTCTGCATCGCAGGACGGGGTAGGCGGAGCGGAGGGGTGAGGGGGCTCGATGCGGTATGGACTCCGATCCTTGGACACTGGCAGACACCACTTTAAATGGTTGGCGAAGCATTTCTTCGCAATTCATAAAGTATTTAAACACATTGTATTAGGCATCATTTCTTCACAACTAAAAACATTTGGTTTTTATTACAAACAAATTTCTTTGCAATACAAGCAAGCTGCTTAACAAGCTCAGAACAGATCTTATACAAAATATTCAGTTTGTATCGCAAAGGAAGTTGTCTCGGAATTTGTTCGTAGTAGGCTACAAACAAAGGGTTTTGGAATTGGAAAGAAATTTGTTCGTATTACATTGTCTCCGAATGGTTTGTATTACAACGCTTTTCTTATCGCATCACTTCAGTGCGGGCCAGGCGAGATGCGCCGCTGTCCGCGCGAACATCTGTTGCGTCGCAGTCGCTTGCGTCTGGCGTGCGTACTGTTAGAGAGACCACGCAGCGAGAGGAGAGACTGTCTGTTGTCACGTGACTCGGAAAGCGCGAGTGAGATTGAGTATCATGGAGATTCGGTAAGTGCGAGAGAGGCCCTTGCATATCTCTCTCGCACTTATGGAACCTATATAAGACTCGCTCTCACCCGCACTTTCACCGGTCGCCGGTGAATCACGCACGCGTTGATTGGACGAAGTCCAAGTCACGTGATTACGAGTCATCTCCCCGCTCCGTCTTGCATGTTTCTCGTGGCCGGACTTACGACCGATCACAGCGCAAAGATAAAGAGAGCCAACCCTTGGACCTGACCGGACTCTATGAGGTGCCGATAAATTCGATATAAAACAGATTACCGTAAAACAGGGTGCCTTTGCCGGCTTTTCGAGAATAAAGAATCACACCGCAATACATAGTCGACACCAATAATTAACACCTATACGTACATTTTTCAGCGATGGCTCGTTACTGAGACTTTAAAGAAAAACATTGTGGATTGAGTCATCCCGGATGGAATTACTTAAATTTAGGACAAATTTCGGAAAATTTCCAGATGAAGGTAAGAGAAATTTCATTAAAGTAAAATTGCTGCATCAAATTATTGCAAATCTGGTCAAATTTGAAACAAATTTAATGAAAATTTCATTTAAATTTGCCGCATTTGTATTATTATCGCGCGGATTAGGACTACGCCATGCCGCCTTATATTTTTTCACGCTGATTAACCTTTTCAGTGCAGATGAGTCCAAGGAATCGAGTCTGACGTCCATCTTCCCCTACACAGCGCGAGCCTTGTCTGGCAAGTGGTCCAGAGTCCAGAGGTTACGGCGGAACTTTTCTAACGCGTGCACCACCTCTTTGTGTTCCAGGCGGGAGCATGCTACTGGAAGCTGTGCGATCTAGAGCGAAGTACTGTGCTGTGTTCCAGCACCACTACCGGGAAGGTACAGTACTACTACGACTTTATTAGTAATTGATCCTTTAACGACGAACACAAGCACGGACACCACCATACCCCCTGTGCACCTCAGCGCGGCGAACCCAGAGCGGCTAGAGACCCAGCCTCAAAACGACCGCCTACCAAACAGTGGAATGTGTTTAGCTTCATTTGGTGCTTTGTTTGGTAGGCGTGGGAAGGTCACGTGGCGAGAGACTACTGAATGAGTCATGTGTGTTGCCGCATAGTAAATAACTGTAGAAAGAGCCGTCACGAGCCTTGGCACACTAAAAAGAGGACTTCAGTCCAAATAAAAGTGGTCAGAATTATGGCTAGACAGTTGTTTGAATCCCTCAAAGATGATGATGGCACTGGCACTGTCAAACTAAAATCGGGATCGGTGCCCTGCCAGTTACTACCAGGTAGCTGGCAAACGCATCTAACTATCAATGCTCTGGCAAGGCATTAGTATGGCTACGAATGCAGGGACCTCAGCGGGGTCAAGCATCGAATCGCGAGGGGGGAAATAGAATAATGCCTTACTGCCCTCCAGAAGCCATGCATACGGCCACAACTTTATTACAGGTTCCGGCAAGAAACTGCCAACCACAGTAGTTTGCTCATAACACGGCCAATTTGGTTCACGACATGAACAGATTTGTTCATACGTTATGACAGTTGCGGCATCATAGACAGTAAGGGGTTAAGGAGTGTAAATACTTCGCAACCGTGTTCAAGCAAAATAATAACAGACGAAAGGGGCTTGGGTCTGTCTCGTGTGGTTGGTGGAGTGCCGCCGCCGAGCACATAGGCAGCCCCACCGCCAGCTGCGCACTCGAGGAAGCCAAGCTCCCGGCGCCACCCTCCCACTTCCCTCCCGACCAGCAAACAGTCACCTAAACAGTGCGGCACTGTGCGGCACACGCCAGCCGCGAGGAGCCGGGCTCAGCCGGGCCCTTATCTCCTTGCACTACTCTGTCCTCTCACATCTCATCTCCGATCAGACGGCGGCAAATTCCAAGAGAGAGACAGAACAAGGAACGCGTGCTGTCGAGAGAGAGCAACGCCACGAGAGGGGAACGCAAAAGCGGGAGCCGGGGGGGGGGGGGGGGGGGGGGGGGGGGGGCGTACAGCCTGAGTATTAAAGCCACGTTCTAATTTAAAATGAAAGAGAGCTCGTGGTGTACTGAAAGCATTCTGCCAACGTAACCTAACCTGACCTCCAAACTGAAACCGCGCTCCTGAATTTAATGACTGCACTTTGATATATTCTCTTGAATGGTCATAACATCGTCATAATGAAGACCGCAGTTCTTCGTTACTGTACTACAGTGTACATCACATCTTTCGGCATCAAGTCCACAATCGGAATTAAATTATTTCCATTCTGAAAAAATTAATTGTAGCTAGCAGAAGGTATTTATTTGTAAACAATCGATTAGTTCGGACGCAGATAAATTTATTGCCTTTTCGATAGTATAGGCCAGCGACGAATCGATACACAGGTTGCGATTCGCATCTGTTCGCCATCCTACCGCATATATATGCCTGCTCGGCCGGCCGGGACTCAGAAACATTTTGACTTCGACTCACTACTTCGACTGCTCCACGTGACAAAGACGGACTCGCATCGAAGGAGAATAGAGAACCTTTGACTTCACGTGTCCGTGGATTGCATCTGGACTGCATCCCCAGTCTCAGCCGCATTTAGCAAATCGGACAGGACAACAGGTATGTCAGTACTCGTGTCGCGAATGAAATCTCCATTGTTTGATTCGTCCCACCAGAGTTAGTTCGAATGTTTATCGACATTCGACGCGGCCCTGCGGAGTGTACTCGCTGATCGCGCTGATCAGTTTTGTTGCTCTGCTCACCGGTATCTTCCTCTCTCGCCAACTTTTCCGGTGTTTTGGTCCAGCCGGTCCAGCCAGCCGCCTTTGTTTCTGTTGCGCTAGTTCCACCCGTGTGCACCCGTGTGTGTTGACGACGGACTCAGCAGCAAGCCGGCCCGCCGGCCCGCCTCCACGCGCCCGCAGCAGCCGGCAGCCGGCAGCCGGCCGCGCTCTGCACGGCTCGGCCCGGGAACCCGGGCTCAGCCCTCGCCGATAAGGTGTACGTTAGACTAAGATGAGATAGCTAGGTGATGTGTATGACATAACTTCGTCGCCCTGCCCCCCACCCCCACCCGCACCCCCGCCCGGCTCTCTGTTCCAGGTTAGCGGGACGCGTCTCCGCGAACGATCGCGATGCACACGCTGCTCTGATCGAGTAAAGCCTTGCCTGACGTCACAGTCGCGGGTTCACGTTAAAATACAGCCGCTTTCGATTAGCTTTTCATTTTCCGCACCCCCGCACTCATGATGATTGACAGTACTTCTAGTCGTGCGTGTTTCTTGGGGTACCTACCACGCCCTTGCCAGATCAGTATGACCCAGTTACGAAGTCATGAACCTGTCTGTATCGATTTCGGGACTTGTACTTTTGCCTCGGCTCGACTAGGCTGACTAGGCAAGCCAGAGACCGCGTGGAGGAAACTTCCGCGACTCTCTGTCCGGAGAGGCCACGGTTTAGAGAAGCCTAGGCGGGGCTGGGCGGGGCGCTCGGGGAGCTTGGGGTGGGTCAGCGTAGCGAGAGGCCGGGCCGGGCCGGACCGTGCGTAAACAGTACTTGTGGACCTCGAGCACACGGATTAACAAGTCTGGAGGGGAAGGAAGGCCGTGTTCTAACGAGCTCGTAATACTTGCCGACCCCTCCCCTCATAGAACGACCTTCTAAATAATTAACGGTCCCTGCGCTCCATGGTATTTCAACGTGGACAATAAATGACGACTATATATATTAGTGATGCCGCCTGTGGAACTGTCATTGTCAAAAGTATCCGTTGTTTAGACGGCGATGGTACAGTCTTGTTGAAAAATGGCCGTCTCGGCAGTAATTTCGACAGTTTGGATCGATCCACCCGCTTCATTGGCTTCTGATCAATATCCGCCCTTGCCTAGGACGACTTCGTCTCTTGGCTATCGCAGTCCCTTCTTCCCTTGCCTTCATGCTAATGTCAGTTTGAGGCAGGAACTCGTCGATTCCTTGGACTCCTGAGCCGGGCCGGGCTTTCCCTGGTCCGTCCTACGCGAGCTCTGCTCATCCCGCCATAAAGTTTCCTCCGCCCTTTCCATTCCCTTCTCACCATTCCTAGGGCCGGCAAGCTCCGGGCCCACCGCCGCACTTAACGCAACGGAAAGTTTCGGTTAGCGGAAAAGTTTGCTAGGTTGCTAGTCGCAGGGCGGGTTGCCGGCACTGCAAGCCTGCCGCCCCTTCCCCCTCCCGTCGACCTCCACCCCCTGATCACGTGCACACCAGCTGGACAGGCGAGGCGAGCGAGTGGGGGGGGGGGGGAGGCAGGGGGGGATGGAGAGGGGGTTGAAGTTGTCAACAGCAGAGCAGACGCCGGCCGGCTGCCGGCTGGGGCTTGAGGCTGGGTGGTGACAGTTGGTTGCAGGTGCTCCCCGTAACATGTAGCTCCTCTGCATTCGTAACTTACCACGATCTGCCGCTCCCGACCAAGTTCGCCATCTTCGAGCACTGATCAACCAGTGAACTGTCAAGAGGGTTAGCCCAGTAGTCACTTCTGGTGCAGCCTTCTGACCCCAAGTTGTCTCTTTCTAGGTCAGTGCGATCTGACTGCTGTTGCTGCTGTGATATTTTCAAGAGACTGTCCACCTCAGTGATCGCTGGTCGATTACGTGGATACACCTGTGATTGAAGAAACAAGTGTGTTGCTGCTGCTTTCGAACTACCGATCACCATGGCTGACAACGCTTCCTCTGCTGTGGTCAATGGACTGTTCAGCATTGGGACGGCTGCGACGGCAGGGTGCATAGCTGACTTCGCGACCTTCCCTCTGGACACGGCCAAAGTTCGGCTCCAGGTAAGATGCCAGGGACCTGGGTCATTTCTTTGCAAAACAACTGAGGGAAGACGCGGACCGAGGGAAGCGATTTAATTTGTTTGTATTGCACATTACAGTCCTTTTAAAATTTTAATTTGTGGCGCCAATTATTTTTGGCGCTACCCGGGTTCCATGGGGGGCCTAGATCGAGGTTGGGTGGGCGCCCACCGGTGCGGGCGAGGTCGTCTCTACAGTGCACAGTTAGAAAATGATTAAAATCACAAACGTACAATCACGGATTCTAAATAATTGTTACAATCAAGAAAATTATTGTAGCAACTTCACGCCCCTCTCGCGTGGGTAACATACGAATTGGCACCGAAAACCTTCTGATCCTCCCTAAGAGCTTTGCAGTGTGGTTTCTAACTGGACTGTGTGGTGCTGCAGGTGCAGGGAGTGCCCGCCGCCCTGGTGGAGCTGGCCGGCGCTGGCCACCTCCATGTGCCTGTGCATGTGGGCGCCCAGGCGGCCCAGTACGAGGGTCTGGTGGGCACCATCTCGACCATCGTGCGGCAGGAGGGGGTGCGGTCCCTGTACAACGGCCTCAGCGCCGGCCTGCAGAGACAGTGCGCCTTCGTCTCCGTGCGCCTCGGGCTCTACGAGTCCACCAAGAACTTCTACCAGAGCCTCATCGACGGTGAGTCCTGCTTCTGAATGTCAGTGTATTTGAACCCGTAACTGCGAAGCCACCGACTTGACTTTTTGAATCCGGTTCTAATACTTCACTCTCAGACCTAATGAACACTTTTGTTCATACCGTATTAACGCATTTGTGCAGCAGCTGTTAACAGAATTGTCCACCATAGAGAGGCACAAATTTGTCAGTTCTCACTAACAAAATGTTCACAATAAAACTGTTAATGACTCCATTGCTGCACAAGTTTCACATGCTGCGAAAAAAAATAATCAAAGGTGGTCTGAGAGTGCAGTCGCGAAATGTTACGCCTGTGGTCATTCCCCACACTGCACCAAACACTAAACATTGATTTCTTATGTTTTTAATTTTTTAATGTTGTAATTTTTTTCCCTGTAGGTAAGAGGCCGAAGAGAGCCACTGACATCCCCAGCATGAACGTGACGAGCCGTGTCCTGGCCGGTCTGACTACCGGCGGCCTGGCAGTTCTCTTCGCCCAGCCCACTGACGTCGTGAAGGTGCGCTTCCAAGCCGCACCCTTCGGCTCCAAGCCCTACCCCTCCACCCTGGCCGCCTACAGGTCCATCGCTGCCAAGGAGGGTCTCTTCGGTCTCTGGAGAGGTGAGCCCTGGGTTAAAGTTAAATCTGATACACTTTTAGGACGTTTAAAATGGAGGGGCGATCATTTGAAGTTCGGTGTACAAATTTCTGGTAGTCCATACAGCCCACTGGAAGTCCAGATCAGGAAGTGCAAAAGTAGAGCTTTTAGTCTAGTTTCAATGGTTATGTAAAGTCCATTGCCTACATTTTAGGCGGCGCTGTGGCAAGCCCAATGAAGGTCCAGGAAGTCTGGAAATCCGTGAAACAGAAACCTTTTCTGGCAATGTTTAAAAAGCAATTTCTTCCAGTTCCTATTTTTTCAAAGTCAATCTGTTTCGAGGGGACAGCGGATGATATTTCTTTTACTGAAAAGAAAGGTTTCTTTTTCGTAATTTTGCTGAGAAATGTTTAAAAACATACATTAGTCTTCTCTTAACCAAGCAGGATATTTCAATATTTTTTCTTGTTTGATATCAGGACTCGCCCCTAACGTGGTTCGCAACTCCATCGTGAACGTGTCGGAGATCGTGTGCTACGACCTGGTGAAGGACGCCCTCCTCATGCACCGGGTGATGGACGACGGCGTGCCCCTCCACTTCACCTCGGCGGTGGTCGCCGGCTTCTGCGCCACCGTGGTCGCCTCCCCCGTCGACGTGGTCAAGACCCGCTACATGAACGCCAAGCCCGGCGAGTACAAGAGCGCCCTGGAGGTGGCGACCCGCATGGCAGCCAACGAGGGCATGGCGGCGTTTTACAAAGGGTGAGTACTGTTGCAGCCAAGAGAATTTGACGCTGGGTCATACGTTCTTGGAAGGGGGTCATAGCCAAAATAAGCTGTCTCTAGTGTAGTTTCTTGAAAAGAACGAAATTTGATCTAAATGATTTTTTTGCAGATTCACGCCATCTTTCTGCCGCCTGGTGTCGTGGAACATCGCCATGTGGATCACATACGAACAGATCAAGAAGGCAGTGTGCCGCATGCGAGAAGTTGAAGTCTAGTCGTCAAACTAACTTGACCCGTTTCTGACGCTTTAACTCTAGTTTTAATATAACTGTAAGTTGCTGTAATTTATTCTAGTTATCTCATTTTAATTTGGACCATACTTATGACTAGTGCAGATTTTTAAAAGTTGGCTACTCTATCAAGTGCGGACGGTACTCTTCGCAGGTCGAAGGTGCCATGCCATCTTTTTACACCAGTTCAAATGTACTGTAAATTCTAGTTTAAATGCACTATTTAAGACCAATTTGTCTAAAGTTTTATTTTTTATTCAATGTTATGTAAAATATTCTACCATGAAATTTTTAAGGCTTGTAAATAATTTTTGACGGTGCTCAACTTTTACACGATAATTTCAGCTTGCCTGTTTTGCTGTAATGTAATGACTAGGACCAAGCTATGACTATAATTGTATGATGACTTTTGATCAAATGACTTCCTGATGTTGATATTGTATTTAGACTTCATATTTGTAAATAATGATGTGATCTTAATTGGAATAAAGTTAATTTAATGATTTTTAATTTATGACTATTTTTACAATTATTTTACAACTTTTCAGTATAAAAATATAATTCACTTATGGTGTTACAACATGGCAAGATGAATTTCTCGGAGAGCTGGCCTAGTTTTAATCGAAATCAATTCCTAATAAAATGTACAGGGAAGGGCCCTCAGAAAAAAAAATCAACATGTAGTATGTAAACTAATTTTTGATCTTCAAAACCTAAAAAACAGATAATCTAAATCAAGACGCAGGGACGGGGGTGTTTGTTTCGATTCGCGCTATGGGGTTGACTTTGGTGGCGACGCCTTTCATGGGAGTAAAAGTTGGCAGGACTGAAGTGCTAATCGTCTGACTACCGCTCGCGAACAGTTTCCTCTGGCGCTCCGTTTCTTCAGGCAGGCTGGCCAGGGCTTGGCACAGGTTGGCGCCGGCCTCCCGCAGGTGAGCGCTGCTGAGTTGGTACCCCTGGAAACGCGAGCACGTCATCAGAACGGCTCGAACCGACACGGAGATAACGCCAGAGAGCCAGAGCGAGGCGGAGCAAAGCAACTCACTTGGTAAGGTCCCTGGTCACAGCCGCAGTAGGACGCCTCGAGGGTGTAGGCGCGGCTGACGCCCAGCTCCCGCCACACTGTCACCCTGGCCGTGGACTCCCTGCCGCGCTCCACCCGGTAGCTGCAGGACGACAGGCTGAAGGCGGGCGCCACGAGCGACAGCAGCTGCGGCAGCACCTGCGACACATTCACATTCAGATCGACTCCATCAGGACTAAGGGGCTGTCCATAAATTACGTAAGGCTCTTAGGGGGGGAGGGGGTCCGAGCCTGCCTTAAAGGTCCTATACCAAAAGCAAGGTGAGGTTAGGTTATTCGCCCTACGAGGGGGGGGGGGGGGGGGGGGGGGGGGGGGG
>CABIKL010000261.1:0-25988 GCA_902196195.1 Aptinothrips rufus | reverse complement strand
ATTTTGGTTTAACTCGGTATTAGACTCCAGAATTAATGAGTAGATGGCTCCGCTCGGCTGTCAACCTCATTTGAAACTCCCTCCTACGACTAGCGGCCAGCGGAAGCAAGCGACAGCCTTTACAGAGCCAAGATGGCAACACTGGGCAGCGAGACGCTCCTGTACGCCACTCCATTTCACCTATCCTGGCAGAAGTCCAACATGGCCGAAATTTCACCTATCCTGGCAGAAGTCCAACATGGCCAACCATCGCCATGTTGGCCTCCTCGTCGCTATGTTGGACTCCTGGATGCCATGTTGGACTTCCCTCTCAAAGTTACTGGGTAAAAAAAAACTTAAAGATGTGGTGGGTGTTGAACCCAGCAAAAGCAGCATGCGCATCTGAGACTATATCCATTCACCCAGCCTGGTACATACAGAATTGGATCACGTGCATTAATAATATTGTTATGTTGGAACGTCCATCACCACATCACAAATATTATCTTGTCACCTATTCATCCTTTGTCTGTTTTAGGCATGGACTGGCGTGTATTGGTTTTGGTCTCCTTCTCATTGCGACCCATTATTTGCTGAACCTTCTGCCATGAAAAATCATGAACACTTCTTCATCATGAATTGAGCTAACACGGCCAGCATACCACTCATATTTCTTCAAAATCCTGTTGGCAACGGCGCAAGAGCTATACCTGCGTTCAAATCTGTTCAAATGAAAACGTCATTCGAACCAAACACCCCATCTCCTCTTTCTTTTCCGAAACTTGAAAATACGACTGCGGAAGGACAGGTACGAGAAGTCCACTCGAAGATTGATGAAAAAACATAATCTTTATTCCTATTTATTTATTGATAGCAGATATGACAAAACAAAAATCTTTGAAATATAAATTCTTTTCTCTATCATAAGTTTTTTCATAAAGACCTGAATCCTAAAATGCAATCAATATGCAACGAATGTAAGGAAAAAATAATACCCATAGCGACAATTAAAGCTTGCAATAAGGGTTGGTACGTTTCCTCTACAATTACGATCCTGCCTGTTCCTCAGTAATCATCACAAGTGAGGAGTAATAAAGGTAATAAAAAACTAAACTGAGATGATTTTAAATTCCCTTTTCGTTTTCTTTTCTCGGTCCCTTGCTCGGTTTGCTTCATTTCGATTAGTAATAACACCATGGCACTCATGGCTCTTAGTGAATCAAAATAAAGCAAACAGGGGTGAGAAAACAAAGAGAACAGAAATAATCGTCTCAGCTTAGTTGCCTAGTCCAGACTGAATCCAGGCCTTAGTTGCGCTGGTGCCAACACCAATCGAACTGTCCCACATCAAAATCAAACAAACTTCAACAGCAAAAGGCAAACAATTAAATGGAACAAATATGGTAAGATCTTAAAAATGGATCAGGTGCTTAATATATCCTATCCCCAAAACATGAAACACTAAAAATAATCAGATCACAGAAATACCAATCAGTGCAGAGCTAAGAGCTTCCTTGAGAATAATGGCTTACAAAAACATGAAAGTAAAACAGTGAATGCAAATAAAGTTTGCTGTAGTTTTTACCATACTTCAAGCAACACATTTGAAGATACTGGAAAATGTATCTTGTTTTCCTAAAAAAGAACTGCTTGTTATAGCAATAATTTCATCAAATTTGAGCTCCTATACATTAACTTAACAATAGATCACTATAAAAGGTTGAAGTCTTTTAGGTATTCAAACAGAGTAACACACATAGGAAGCCTGACATGAGCCGTCATACAACTAACAATTCAAACTAATAGATGCACTTATAAGACCCTGCTCCTCTACATTGAAACTAAAGCTAGAAGACCAGTTGAAAACAGTGTAGTCAGCCTTTGTCTTGTTTAAAAGAAATAATTCTAGCTTCCACACACAGGCACCAAACAAAACAAAACAAAAAGATTAAAAAAAGTAAAAGCAGAAGAGGAATGCTGTGTTTTCAGTGATACAGAACTTGGATACTGCAATGGATAACCACCATCTTTAAAACTACTTTAACAATACATTTTCACTTCCAATAGGTCTAGACTAGATCTGGGAATCTTAACTTAACAGACTGTAGGTAAAAACGAATGACATAAAAACGATATTTTATTTGCAATAGCGGTGCAAATAAACTACTACACAGGTAACTTGACTCACCTGAAAGTGCCTTGACATTCCAAGTTTACCAAAGCAACACAGAGACTAGTAACAGTGGGAGGGTCAATCCTGATATTAGTACAAATATCGTTTGAAACATAACTTTAAGAAAAGGAAACAAAAAACAAAAATTACCATAAAAATATTGATTTTTGATAGGGAAAAGGTTTAGCTCTGTGTTTCTCAGATTTCGGCCTTGCCTCAGATGAAACAACACAAGTTTGACACTTCCAAGTTTTCAGACACACATTATGAGATGAAATATCCAGAATCATAACAATTTGCAAGTTTTATTTTGAGAACCTCAAACTCCTGTCTCTGTTCTATTATTTAGTGTTCCTTGTAAGAGCTTTTGGTTACCAAAAGAACCAGAAGGGGCTGAAGTGTCACATATACTTGTAGGTGAAGATGAAAAATCATCCCCAGGATATGCAGAGTCTACACGAGTGCTCACACCATGAACTAGGGCATCACTGACTTTAGCAGGAGTTACTGCCACATTAGCACCAGCTTGACGGCTGGTGTAAAGGACAGGTTCGTATGATTGCGCATTATCTAACAGGATGTTATTTGAACCGGCTTGAAACCTAAGAGAGCACGGTCGTGGCCCAGATGGTCTTGGATCTTTATCTTTCTTATCGCCACAAGGGGATGAAGAACTGTTTGAAATGGGAGATATGCCCTTCAATGATATGTGACTCAGGCGTCTTTCACATTCAACAGAGTACATGAGAGAATCCATTGGATGTACTTCAACAGTATCACCTGAAGCAAATAATTTTGTTTCTGGTAATAATTTTATTTTTGGATTATTCTGCCCATTATTGATTTGTAAATTAAGATCTACTTTACCTGGTTCTCTCGCTTGGATACTGTTATCGGAAAGAGAACTAATATCAATACCTTTTAAATTGCTTTCATGGTTCTGTAAAAACATTGAATTTGCCAAGCAATCTTGATTATTCCAAAGTTTCCCTTTCATTTTCATTTTTCTGTTAGCTGCTGAGTCTGAAGTCGACACCTCAACTTTACTCCAGCTTGACACCAAAGGGGTCGCAGAACTTGGCATCACAGTTGAGTTTACCCTGCAGAAACCAGGGCTATTGTTGACTGACACTTTTGGCATATTAATGTCCTTCTTAGGCATTGTTTGAGAGATAGCATCGGATTGCCTTGAATCTGGAAGCTTTTGAGAACCAGTAATATTTAAATTCCAGTCATCCCAGCTAGTGTTTTCAAAAGTTTTGTTGATGTTATTCAAGCAACTGAGCTTTTGTGCCTCTTTGACATCTTCATCAGATTTACTAGAATGAACAGTGCTGGACATTGAGTTACTTGGAGATCGCTTGGCCTCAGAGGTTTGTGAGGCAGAAATAGCCAAACCAGATGAATCATCAGCAAGTGATACAAGAACCTGACTCGCTTCTCCACTTCCGAGAAGCGATGAAGAATATCGAAGATTCATTAAGGCAGGACTGCTAGGTGGATTAGTTGCAAGCAATGGTGTTTGAGCTTCGGTCTGAGTACAGTTGTCAACCTGTAAGTGAAAAATAGTGTAAATGTTTTTGGAGGTGTAGCAAAGATCAAAATGATAAAGTCTGAATTCAAAAGAGAATACCTTCAGCATCAGTGATGGACACGAGCAAGTTGAGCAATGCTTTGTTTGCAGTCTTTCGCGCTCTCTTTCTTCAAGTATTTTAGCAAGTATTGCAGCAGAAACAATATCCACAGGTGGTTTTCCCTCGCCAACGTCTTTCTCTTCATCGCTTAAGTCTTTTTCTGTTAAAGAAGGACAAGCATTAACAAAGAAACAAGTTTGTGAATATGGGAATTCACAGGATTCCTGCAATCTCACCATTTGGTGCCTTATTAACTGAATAAACCATTGCAGTTGGAGGGAACGTTGGAATAGGCACTTTAATGGTTCTCCTTTCAACTTTTGGTGGTGTGCCATTACAATCTGATGTTCGTCTTTTACTTGACATGTATGTCCGTACCTTATGTTGTAGTTCTGAGGGTAACTGGAAGGGCAACAATCTATGATAGTACATAAGGGTAAATTTTGTTGACTAGATGATGATTTCCAAAATTTCACTGTAACTGATGATGATTAATTTAGAAAGGCATTCCACAAATATTCTGTAACATACCTGCTCAAACTTCTGAGAAACAAAATTTGCTGGTTTACATTGAAGAAACTGAATAGCCAAATTTAGGTCATTTCTGTACCTTTCCTGAGAAAATCAAATACCAATTAACGTCTCAAAGACAATAGCAAACATACTAAAACTGAACTAAATGTCCATCATGAACAGAACACTTACATTTTCTTCCTGTAACCGGGTTACATTAAAACGAGCATCAACAAGTCTTTGAGTTAGACTTGCAACATCTCTGGTCAAAGCAGACTTTTCACTTTCAAATTTATCAACAACTCTTAGCAGTTTATCCTCCAGACCTTGATTTACCTTCTGTACCCTCTTGTAAGACTCATATAGTCTGTAAAAAATGAAAAAAATATGAATATAAGTTAGTTATTACAAAAAGCACCCTCAAGGACCAAATGTGTGAAGTTTCTATGCCCCTACCTAGAGTATTTTTCCTGCCATGTCAGCAATTCCTCTGTAAGAGCAGCATATTCACCATCTGGGAATTTATCAGCCTCTGAGAGAAAGTTGGTCTCCATTGTAACTATGTGGCGATCTCGCTCCACTAAGCGTTGCTTTAAATTTTCTATTTCCACATGCAAATGAAGAGCACTCTGATCACAGCTTCGACACTGACAACCGCATTCCTGTAACCACATTTTGTTGACATAAACAAATTTCACTTAAGTACAATCAAAACACAGAGATCTTCAGTGTTCCCTTGAAGGTGGCTTTACGCTCGTTGTATCACTGGCTACAAGTTGTAGCCTGGTGGGAGAGAGGTGAGGAGGGCCACAGCAACCTTCACACCCCCTCTCCCATCAAGCTACAACTTGTCGCCAGTGACACAACGAGCGTAAACCCACCGTAAAGCTCATTTTCAATTGTTTTGTTGTTGGTACAATGCAGCACTATACAAAGTTACAATTTCCAATTAATCTTAAGTAATGTTCAATGGAAAATGTCAATTTGAATAGACATCAAACTCACACTCACCTTGCAAGATTGATCAGCCATGGTTGATAAACCAACACTCTTAAGACTTAAAATTGATAAATCTCAATAAAACTCGTCATGTGCACCGATGTGAAACACTGGACCAATCAGCAGTGCTCAAAGCGATACTGTAAACAGTCAGATCAAAATCTCGCAACTTCCAAAAGAATAGCAATACAAACCATGCCTCACAGTAGGATAAAAGCTACTCGTTGGGACAACTGAAAAAAGCGAGGAATGTCACATCTTATCAAAATGTATAAATTAAATCTGGGCTGCACTTTAGAATTGAAAGCAGGCTGTGCCCTCTATCAAATATTGAAAAAGCAAGGGCATTGGCAGCATACGTAAACTGAAACGGAGAAAAAATTCCTAGTAGTTGCAAAGGTCTGGTGTTTTCATAACACAATGATATCTGCCTAGACTAGAGAACAACATAACCTACTTCAAACATGACTCGCTATTATCGAGCTTGATCTTGCCCAAAGATACAAATAATTTATTTGCAATATAAAGAGTCGCCAGAAATATTAAAGGTCAAATACAAGAGGACAACATCTTGGGGGATGAAACATAATGTCAGATTTTTGTTTGACTGTTCGTGGCATAGTAGCACCTAAAGAAGATCAGCAGAAGACACAAAACACGGAAGCTCTAAAAGACGTTAAAAGCAACATTAAGGTTTAGTATACTTAGTTGGAAAGTAAAATACCTTCTAGGGATAAGATTGAGGGAATAATAGTCAAACTCGGAAACAAATCTAAGGAGTACATGATTCTTCACATCTGCATCGAAGTTTGCAGACGTCTACACTGCTACTAATATACACAGGAGCGACAAGGGGGAGAAAAGGGGGGTGAGATGGGAAGTGTGCATGGAAGAAGCGAACATTGTGAACTGTTGTGACAAAGTCTGATCAACAGAAAACCCGTGAGACAAACATTTTTGAAGGTCTCGTGTGTTTCAAATAAAGTGTTCAAAAGAAAGGCTTAGAGGTGTAAGCCATGTGTTAGCGAAAACAATGTGAGACAAAGATTTTCCCCCCCATAGCAATTTCTCATTATAGAATCGAGTTATTTCATCTCAGCTTGAAGTCAAAGAGGCGGCTTCGGATCCACCATTTTGATATCTTTGATATGCCGTCTAAACTTTTCCAATGATATTGATGTTAAAAGAAATTTAGAGACCTTAAATTTCCACAATGATGTGATTTCTTTGGAAGTGATTCCCTCTCGGTGTCGTCGCATTTTCTGTGATTTGGATTTATTAGGGATTAATATACATTTTACAGACGAGAGGTCTGGACAGTGAACTCAAGAAGAAGGGACGAGTGCGAAGCCTCGGTTCTTATAGACGTTGTATACATTTTTAGAGTGAAATCGTTCTGTCTTATATTAATGAGCTATTTTCCTCTTATATCTTCTCGTCATTTGAACTATTTCTCGACTCGTTCGGGTAAGTGTCGCATGAGTTATGACTTCCCTTATTTTACACCTTCTGTTTTGTTGATAGGTTATGTTTCCATCTAACTTTCCCAAAATCCTTCGAATGGTGTTAGTCTATGGGCTGCATTTTTATGCGCTGTCGTAAGTTTGTCGTGGTTCGGATTCTTGTTTCGTTGAAACTATTTAAAAGTCTGCGATGGGTTTTTATGATCGTGAGTGAGGCGTGGATGAGTGAGGAAGATTGAAGTTATTTCTGATCCCTACTTGTTGTCACATACTCACAGTGAACAAACTACAATGCGTATCTTTTTAAGGTGAACAGGTCTTTTACTTTTGTTACATTTTTGTATATTATTGAAATTTTAATTTCATGCTTTCGAACATTTGGGAAGTATTGGAAAGTAAATTTATCTCATTGTGGTTCACATTCAATTCCTCTCAGTTAATGCAATCTGCTGACTGACAAATATGATTGGTTAGCATGTGATTCAATACATCATTCTTTAAATTTGTTTCATTTGTTTTTTAAATGGATGAGAAAGGGCTGAGCATGAGCATTTATTTTGTATTCACATGAATAAAAGTTTTCCACTTCCCCAACAGATTTAACTGAATGGTAATGTCGTACCCTGGGAGGCCACCTATGGTCCCAGGCATACCAATGCCGACCACAATGCCTATGCCTTATGTTCCGATTGGAGGTGAGTCTTGATGAAAAAAGTTCCTCTATCTCATTTCATAACTTTGAAGTTATGGTTCTCTTCGTAAATGCGTTTTCTCTCCTCAGAAACTTCTTATTGATGTTAAAAACATATTTCTTAATAGCTGTGACAAATTATGTTTATCACTGTTCCTTTCCTCATTCTTTTTTAGGTCCTCCATCGCATCTTATGCAAGTTCCTGTATCCATGCATCACGTAAGTCTGATATTATGTTAATTGACATGTTATTTTATCGATTGAGGTGTATTACCTATTTCCGATTCTTCCTGCTGGATGAACAGATGTTAGCTGGGGCTCCCATGGCATCCATGGGGGGTCCTCCAATGAGGTCATACCACCAGCCCCGCCAGTCCCAAATGCATCATCAAAACTCTTCCTCTTCTGCTTCATCTCAAAGTGGCTCCAGCGGGTCTCGATCCGATCGTGGTTCCTTCTCTAGTAAACGGAATGCAGAGCCTGTTGAAGGTCCAGTAGTCACAGTGTTTGTAGGTAATATAACTGAGAAAGCTCCAGATGCTATGATACGCCACATTCTTGCTTCATGTGGAGCTGTGCAGTCTTGGAAAAGAGTGCAAGGTAGGTGAATTGCGGTTATTTAAGGATGATGTTTTGATTGACGCAATGTGATATCATGCTTTCCTTGTAATCACTTTATTTCTTTCCTTTCATCGTTTATGTCACATACTATCATTTTCTACTTTTCTGTTTAATTTTCTCCTGTGGTTCTGTGTACAGCATTTGGCTTCTGTGAGTTTGCTGGTCCAGATGCAGCTCTACGTGCCATACGCCTTCTACATGATATGGAAGTAGGCAACAAAAGACTGGTTGTGAAAGTGGATGCGAAAACTCAAACAGAACTTGATAAATTCAAAGGTGAGATTTGCATACAAGTGTGTCTCTTATGTACCTCTTAATCCTGTGCTGTTGTTCCAATGCACAGGATTTTGTTTTCATTCATGTAATTTTTAGTATTTGCTCTAAGGTATTGTTATGATATTTTTTTCGATTTTTCATTCAGAGCCCTATCAGTTTTCTGATGCATTTGTCCATCTATCATTTGCTTATTTTTTACATTGCAGCGGAAAAACGTGAAAAAGGATCAAGATCTCCTCTTCAGGATGAAGCAGTAGACGAGGATGATTACATGAGCGAAGATATGCTCCAAGTTGACCGCCAGGCAATGGAACGAATCAGGACAATTATTCACGATTTTGAACCAGATCTCAATAATGCTTCACAAGGTTCCAAAGACCGTTCCCGTAAGCTTCAACTCCAAACCATCTTCTATCTGTGCACAAAACTATTTAAAAAATCTTAAATGTACACTTCTTGTTCCAGAGAAAGATCGAAAAATTTCTCGAACTCAAGAGAAACTGATCAAACTCAGTCGAGATGGAGCTGGAGATGACGGTGACATCTCATTGGTAAGAAGCAGAATTTCACCTTGATTCCTGGAAATATATAGCTTTTGTCTACAAGCATTTATCCATACTGAAGCTTCTGTACTGTAATAAAGTTTTTAAATATTTTGCTGTTTAGAATCTAGATGATGCAGACATTGAAGAAGGAAAAAGAGATCTCATCACAAGAGAGATTGGAAAATTTCGGGAAACAATGAAGGTAAGTCAAGACGCAGTCTTTTAAAGTTATACTCCTCCCACCTTTTTAGCACATTTGTCTCTGATAGTGTGGGATAGCTCATTAGTCTTACTGTTCTCTCTCATTCTTGTAATTGTCATTTTGACTCTCTAGACAAGAATCAATGGAAATTAAATTTTAAGCTTCAAGTTTACTGTTGAAACGTTCCTTACTTTTGCATTTTTTCTTATGTTGATTGACCTCCCTTAAAAACCTGAGCCCAATTCATATAAAAATAATAAGTTTAACAATGTAGCTCAAAGCTGATTTTCTTATGGTATGGTTACTTTGGTGACACATGGGTATTCCTTATAAACTATAGGGAGACGCAAATTGTTTGGGTTGCGGAAGGACCATCGCGCAGCTCGCTATTGTTTTGTGTCAGGACGGGTGAGTAGCTTAATCATCATTTGGAACATGTGACCTCTTTGTTGTCATCCATTTAACCTGGACTGGACTGATTGAACTTCTCTCTATGCCAGGGTTTAGAGTAACACTTTGTTCCTGCATTCTTTTCTGTGTCAAAATTGCTGTAGATGCAACAGCAAAAATTTAATCTGTCTTATTGCATCATCTTATCACAAGTATGTAATGTGGTTTCTTAATATGCCCAAAACTTTTGTCCTAAAATTCCAACTTTGTTAGATCTTAAGTTGAAGATAACTGTTTTAGTAAAAATTGTTAAACTTAAGAAAAAATTTAAGTACTAAAAATTATTTTAATTTCAATTTTGAAAATTGATAGTTCTTTAACTTAAGACCTATGGCTTTTAGAAAGTTGAGAAAAGTTTTTTGAGCGGTAGTTGCGGAAATGGTTACCAACCATCTCCCACCTTCTGGACCCTGTGTCCCACCTGTCTTTTTATGTCTTCCCTTCAGTCCAGGTTCAGGCATGTCTCATACAGTTCACATAACAAACGACTCGTCATGGCTTTACAAAAGTGTGTTTATCATCCCAGAAATATTTCAAAAAGTTCGTCTGCATATGGCTTTAAGTTTGAAGCCTTTCATATCCTTTTAGTTAGCGCTCATACTGCTTCTTAAGAAAGCATTGAATTGGAAGTCTTATTGAACACTAACTTCTGGGAATGAATTTTCCATTACACTTGCTATTAATGAGATTTCTCTGGACTCTCTATCTTTTATTTAAACTCTCTATGTTGTTTTTTAACTTTTTAAATACTAGTTTTCCAGATTTTTTCATCTTTTAATGCTGAACTTCAAGTTTATTTTCAGTCTAGAAATATTCATGTCTTCTGTTGGGGTTATTTGAAGCCATGTAAATGAATATTTGAGGTTTAAGGCACATAATTCAAACATTACTCTTCTCCATCAAGTCTGCTTCATGTCCATGTTTCATGCAACAATTTGCACTTGAATTGGCATGATGAAACTTCTTGTTAGTGGTCTAGCCTGCCCATGGTCTCCACAATGACAGTGTTTGAAGGCAGCAGATGGAAAGCAGCATTCAGAACATGGATCATTCCGCCTGTCCTTCTTCATGTGCAGTTTCCGTCTGTTTGGTATCGTTCCTAACGTTCTGTTTTTCATTTTATATCTGAGGTGTATGCTGATGAAGCTGTAAGCTGGAAAGTTAAATGATAGGGTTTGTGAAAATAGGAAGAAAGCTTGACATCTATTTTTTTCATTCAACTATTGCAGTTCTCACTCAAGTGCTTTATCTATTTATTCATTCTTTTGTTCTAATTTTATTTTTACTCAAGTGGAAACAACTTCGTTATTGCTTGCCACTGTCGTTTTTAAAAGTCACGTTTCCTTTTCAAGAATTTATTTCTGGATATTCTGGAACTCTGTTATGTCAAATTGGCTCTAAATTTGAGCAAGCTAGTTACAATTCACAGAAAAGTATTATTATTAAGTTAAACTCCTCTTCTGTTTTAAATTGTAATTAGGCAGCCATTTTTTCTTTCCACACTGTCGCAGGTCAGAAAATATGATTGGTTCTGTAGTTTATCTCTTAGAAAGTAGTTAATTTTTCCCCTAACTTGAATTTGAACCATGGAGCTTTTAAGTCCTATTCTATTCACTTAAAACTGAGCTCTCAAAGTGATTAGATCCGTCCTCCCGTTTGTTGTTGTTGTTTTTTATAAAATTAATTTTCCTAATTTATGTGCTCCTTTTTTCATTTTTTTCCATGCTCCTCACATGAAGCAAGAGGAAGAAAAGCTCGTTGAACAAGAGCGCAAGAGGAAAGAATATGAGGAAAGTATAAGAGAAAGACAATTAGAACGAGAAAGGGAGCGAAAGCGAGAAGAGGAGCGGGAACGAGAGAAGGAAAGGGACCGTGAAAGAGAGAAGGATCGAGACCGAGATCGGGACAGAGACAGAGATCGTGACCGGGAGCGAGATCGAGACAGAGACCGCAAGGAAGTCAAGGAGGAGAAAAGAAATTCCATCTCACCCGTCAGATCCAGGAGTCGAGAGAGATTACGTCCCTCTCGATCTCCTCACAGTCTGCGAGATGGTTCCATCCGCTCCAGGTCCCCGTCGAGGGCGAGGGATGGCACCCGCAGCCAGTCGATTGAGAGCTCGTACTCGAGCAAAACATCAAACAAAGTGCGTGATCGGAGGCGCTCACATTCTCGGTAAGCGGAACTTTTCATTATTCTTGGCCGTGTTACCTCTTGCTTGTCAGCTCTGACACTTCGTCTCTTTCAGATCCCACGACAGAGAGAGGGATAGGGATCGGGACAGAGAGCGCGAGCGCGAGCGTGAACGGGAACGGGAACGGGAGCGCGAAAGGGAACGAGAAAGGGAACGAGAAAGGGAACGAGAAAGAGAAAGGGAAAGAGAAGTAAGGGAGAGGGAGCGAGACCGAGATAGAGAACGAGAACGAGACCGTGAGCGGGAGGAGCCGAGGAAGGCGGAGCGTGAGTTTCAGTTCCAGCGAGCTCGTGAGGAGGAGGATGAAGCCAAGGAGAAAAAGAAACTTGAGAGGAAAGCTCGGGAGAAAGAAGCAGCCTACCAGGTTAGAGGTTTTCCTCTCTTTTAAAAATGAAAGAGAGAAATATATTTTTTAAAGTTTTCGTACTGTTTTAGAAATTTATAGTAATACACGCCATGCCATCATGCAGTGGTATTCCCAGCGTACATGAGATTTTCATTTTGTACTCAGCTTGAAAATTTTTATTTCTCGTTGGAACTAGTTCTTCATTGAAATTTGTTCTTTAGGAACGTCTGAAGAGCTGGGAAACCCGGGAAAGAAGAAAGCTAAAAGACTTGGACAAGGAAAAAGAAAAAGAGAGACTCAAAGAAGAAGAACGTGAGAAAGAAGCCAAGAAATTAAAAGAATTCTTGGAGGATTATGATGATGAACGAGATGATGCGAAATTCTACAAGTAAGTCACATGATGGGTAGTTTTGAGGTACCAATGCCTTACTTGTATCAGTTATTCACAATGCCAATTTGTGTAGGGGAAGAGAGCTTCAAAGGAGGCTTGCTGAGCGACAGAAAGAAATAGAGGCTGATACACGAGACAGACAAAAAGAAAAGGATGAACTAGAGGAGTTAAGAAGCAAAATTTACGCAGAGGAGCATAAAGACCCTAATGCTGAATTTGAACGTGTAAGTATATTGTTGGTTTACTGTCATAGTGATTGTAGTAGTCACTTTCTTTGAAAGCAATTTTATTTATATCTTTATTTCCAAAACCTTTGAAGCTCTTTTGTTCAAATTTTTATATTGTTTTCACTCTTTTGTCTAACTTGAAATACCTCATCTCACAATTTGTTTTTGATTCAGCTTCGAAGGGAGCACGAAGAACTCTATAAGCCTAAAATCATTATAGATGTCAATTTGGAGAACATGAAGCAACGTGAGAAAGAAAAGGAAAGGGAGAGGCAGAAGGAAATGGAACGGGAGGTAGAAAGAGTTGCAAGGGAAAGAGAGAAAGAATTAGAGAGACAAGAAAGGGAACATGAACGCATGATAAGAGATACTGCTGATCATGCTTCTAGTGATCACGAAAGACGCCGCGGAAGTGACCACTCTGATAGCAAATCACACAGTGAAGATGGCCACTATCATCACCACCGCCACAAACACCATCATCATCATCACCATCACCACCAGCGGCCTGGGCCTGGTCCAGCTAGTCCTACTCCCAGCTCACCTGGTGATGACCACCATTATGAAGATGCGCCACCCGAAGATGATGATGTGCAGTTCTGTCCTCCAACAAGTAACGGAGCCAATGGTACATGTTGTTTTCATTTCATTTTTGTGATTTTGTGTTTCTTGTGTCGATTGTTGCTGATTTTCCTCTTGTGATTATTCTAAAGCTGATTGGATGTCTCCAGCAAAAATTGACCTTAAGAAAAAAGAGAAGAAGAAGATGGGTGTGAAGGAGGCCTTTAATACTGATGATGATGAGGATAGTAGCATGGGATCTGGCAAAAAACGGAAGCTCATTCCTCTTGGTAAGAAAGCTTCGAATTTTTCAATTGTTTTTCCAGTGACCACCATTAACTACATGAGCACAATTATTTGGCCAGAACCCCTCCCCTCCCTAAATTTTGATTGATTCCACACAATTTTTCCCATGTTCACTGGACCGATCCCCCTTCTCTCCTCCCTTATGTAATTAATGGGCAGCAGAGGTTAATCCGTTAATATAATTCCTATCTTTTTTCCCCTTTAGATTATGGTGATGATAAGAAAAAAGCCAAAGATGACAAAAAGGATGAAAAAGATAAAGAGAAAGAAAAAAAGGATGAAATCAATAAAATTGCTGAAGAAAAACGGAAACATATTAAATCTCTCATTGATAAAATTCCAACAGAAAAGCAAGCCTTGTTTGACTATCCTCTTGATTGGTCAGCTGTTGATAACGTAAGTGTTCCCTACTTCTAGTGTTTCTGTGCTATCTTCAGATGTGGTGAGGGGAAATTATGATGGTTTCTCATTTTCTATCTTTAGACATTAATGGAAAAGCGGATACGGCCATGGATAAACAAAAAAATAATTGAGTACATAGGTGAACCTGAGCCTACACTAGTTGACTTTATTTGCTCAAAAGTAATGGCCGGAAGCCCTCCTCAAGGCATTCTTGATGATGTCCAGATGGTAAGCGCAAAATGTGACCAATTTATGTATATCTTAACCAGTATTTAATTTCTAATATTTGTGAGGCTTTTTTGTATGATGTTAATTCCAAATCATTTCATGTATTTTTATTTTTGTGCAGGTCCTTGATGAAGAAGCTGAGGTATTTGTTGTCAAAATGTGGCGACTCCTTATTTATGAAATAGAAGCAAAGAAACTTGGACTTGTCAAATGAGAATGGCTTCCCGGTCCTAAGAGGACCGAGCGAAAGAATGCGAAGAAAAGTGAGAGTCCTGAGTTTGTTCCTTAGTCTGTCAGAAATGGAGAGGGCTCAAAATGATACATCCCTCATACTCTGTCGCAAATGTGAACTTTTAAAGACACTTAATATGCCCTATGTGAAAATGGGAATGAAAAAGAAAAAAAGAATGGAAACTGTCCATGAATCTGTGTATAATGAATTGTAGTGGCTGGGAGCAAAATGTTGTCCTTTTGCACTTAAACCACCAGAATTAAGCAGGCTGTGAAGGGAACCTGCCATCAAAATGAAGTCAGATGCAGTCAGATGATTTATCCTAGAATGTGGATGTACTGTATTTAAGTTTATGTAGTGAGAAACCCGTGAACTTTGAGGAGACCATTTTCTCATTATTTAATGTGAATATGCTGGCAGCATGTTTTGTGAATATTTGTACTGCATTCATCAATTTTTCATGTCCTCTTAATTCAGGGTCTGTTTATAGTCCATGAAGTTTCAGAGTTGTCTGGTACTCATTTATGTATGTGATGATGTTTGTTACTCTAATAAATTGTAACTGAAATTTACATGAGAAGCTTATTAGCCTACACCCCTACCCTGCGCTTTTAAGTAACACATGAAATACAACTACACATTCATTTCAGTTACGCTGTCCTTAATGAATGAATAATGCTATTCTGAAGGGAAACCAGAGGAAAAAATCAGTCAAATTGAGTTTAAAAATTTTATTCTCTCACAGTTGCTGTTCCATTTAAAATGAACACACAGAAATCTTTTGACGTTATATTTAACCAAATCTGAAATTGATTCAAATTACGAAATCGCTTCCTGAAATACAGCAACAGATTGTTCAGCATCTGATGAATACTACATCACATAAAATTGAAAACTTCTCTTAAATCTTAAAATATTTTTTTTTATATCATTTTACATAAAACCAGGCTTGAGTAACAACTTAGAACAACATATAAACCTTAGGTTTTGAATCACAGTGTGATGGAAGATAATTCATAATTTAAATAAAAATCCGTAACTGATGTACAAGTTTCCTTAAAATGTTTCTTTCTCCCTTATTACTTGATTTGCACAGAATAAATATGAATCAACCCATGTATAGAAACATACATTAGCACATACACAGATCCATATATACATTGAGGTATATATGCAGGTGTATCTGAGTTCACTTAAAACATGTAAACGAATATTTCGATTCAAATTAGTTTAACACAGACAAGCAAGGCTATGAACATGTGTATAAACCACATTTTATCATTTAAGTCTTAATGAATCACAATTTTGATACAGATATTGCAATAGCAACAGAAAAAAATCCTCACAATGGCATTCAAAAAGACTTACAAATTGTCTACTCTTAAAAATGTACTTCATATACAGATGTAACACAAACATATACTCAAACACATTCACAACAATTCAAGCATTCTTTGTCATTTGCACATTCAATGTTGAGATGATGTACAACAAACTTAAATTATTCAATGCTACTGAGTGGACAGAAACTATCCATGGAAGTCATGGCCAACCCATAGTAACAAAGGTAACAGTAACAACAAGTTATAAGATGCTGATGTAGAACAGCATGGCTATATTTATAGAATAAAAAATGGCATCAAACTATAAATTCTCAACATAATGAAAATATTTACTTATTCAGTACTGCAATAAATAGCATTTCATCTATAATGATGGGTAAAAATTAGGTAGGTGATCATCACACATACAAATTAAAAATTAAAATTGAATTCGATTTAAGCTAATGAGGAATCAAAGAAAGCCACTTGCTGTGCATGACTGAGTATGTATTCCTTTGATTCAAGACGAAAACCTCAGAGGAGCAATTCAGATTTGTCCTAATCTTATATTCATGACTTATGAACACAAAACAATGAAACACCCCTTATTTAAAAATATTAATAATTAAAAATCCTTAAGTTTACTAAACCAGCTGTAAATTTGCTGCCGTCCCCAGAGCCACCAGGCCTGGACGGAGCAAACAGAAGGAGCTTTGGTTGTGAGATAAGGAACGGCAGTTACTGGTACTAAGGGCTTCCTTCTTAAGTGTATGGTTGCTTGTCAGTATCTCGAAAATCCCCCTGCTCTTTGTAGGGCTTGTAGTCCAAATGATATTGTCCTGCAACAAATAACATTGCAAGAAATTATATGTCTAAAAGGAAAAGAGTGTGTGTTGGGCAAAGGCCAAGGATGGTAGGCTTTCAAACAGAAAACAAATTCATAAAAATATCAAAGTACTAACCTTGTTGAGTTATTTCTTCGAATGTTGACTCCTTACAATCTGAGCCCTGATGACCCTGATGTCCGCAGTTGTAGCATGAGAGCTTGGGTGGTGGATGTGCAGGAGAGAACGCCACAATGGGTGCTATGAATGGGTGAGTTTGATGAGGTGGCTGAGGATACTGACTCCACATTTCTCCATTTGGAGGAAATGGGTAAGTTGTGCCAGCTGCATGAAGGAAATTACTGGGTTGAAACCTATGGAAGGTATGCATGGTAGGAAACGGACTATGAGGAAGGAATGAAGATACAGGAGGACCTGAATATGGAACATTACTGGGCAAGCCCGAGGCGCCCGACATAGCGTAGGGAGAGGGTGGGTTGTTCAATTCAGGTGGCACGCCGTTCGCTGAGCCCACAGGGTCACGCCGGTTCTTGTCCATGGGGTGTCCCTGCCCGCGACCCCGCGGGATTGTGGGTATTCCAGGGGGTGCTTTGCTCAGACCCCGGCTTCTGTTGAAATGGTTAGTCAGAGAATTACACTCAGTACAGAAAAAGAGAACCAGAAAAGAGCTTAAGAAAATAAGAAAACCCACCTAGAAATTGAGGAATGGTGCACACCAAGCGGTTGATAACTAGGACCTCTGACTTTCTCATCAATGACTCTTTCTGCATCCTCTCTGTTTCTATCATCACTTGTCCCTGAATTCCAAGATTCTGCTCCAGAATCTTTCCCTGAGTATCCTTTATTAACAACAAAATAAATGAATTTGAATGGTTACAAACAGAACAGGTTTTTTTATTTCTAATTGTACTGCTACTAAGAACTCAAAAGATTAAAAAGAAAAATAAGTCAAGAGGTGGAAAGTTGGCTTAAGACTCACCTCGATCAAAATGATGGTCAACTGCAACTTCTGCTATATGAGGAAGAGACGGAGTTTCAGGTGGTGAATGGCTTCCACTTGAACAGTCTGAAGTACTACTGCTATTGGAGCATGGTCTTCGACAATCATCTTCAAGCTGTAAAACCCGCACTTGGTTTGTCAAATGAAGATGCTGGTGTCGTTTGCTGCCTTTGTTAAGTGTTCCGCCATTGCTTGTACTGTTCTGTGTAACAGCAGAGTGGGATGTCGGGACCATGAACCCACAATTGACTGCGCCAGGTCCTGGCATAGAATGCACAGCAGCCTTGCCGTCTGATGCATGATAATGCCTTCGTCTTGATCCAGAATTCTGTACAGCAAAACAGAAGGATATAAAATAAATAAAAAACTGAAAAAGAGTTACCACTTTACATGAGCAAGCTAAAACTGAAAACTTGATTCTTACCTCATTATGAGATGTTTCGCTTCTGTTGACACAGTTAATTCCATTTGTTGACTGCAGCTTGCTCATGATAGAGCGGAGTTGTTGTACAGCACTAGGTGAAAGACCTATTTCCTGAAGCTTCTCATCACCCATGTGTAGGAGCTAAAAAGGAATGATAAGTAATAAGAAAGAGAGCAACAATATATAAAGAACAACAACACTTAAATTTGATTAAACTTGACCATTTAGAAGGTTTGCCTTCACTTTCGTACACCATTAACAAAATTTATGCACAGGAAATAAAATCATGCTAAACATCAAGGACGGTTGAGCAAGTTTTTACCTCGTCTGGAGAAAAGTCTTGTAGATTTGTTTTATACTTCGGCATCTCACGGACGATGACTTCCTTCAAGTTGTCACCACTGGAATACCTTTGGCCTGG
Organism: Aptinothrips rufus; assembly: GCA_902196195.1. NCBI lineage: Eukaryota > Metazoa > Arthropoda > Insecta > Thysanoptera > Thripidae > Aptinothrips > Aptinothrips rufus. Next base: position 7,544 of record CABIKL010000261.1, on the reverse strand, counting down.
CTGCTTCAATGGCAAATGCTGTGGCAATTGAGGATGAGGGAGGGAAGTATTTGTAGAATGCTGCACTGGGTTGACAGGGTTTGCAACTTGAGAAGCAGACAGTGGAGGCATGGGAGATGGCTGTTGAGGAGTTGAGAACATATTGGATGAGATTTGATGAAGTTGCTGTGTTTGGTTCAGTAATTGAGAAGCAAGGTGCAGGGTATGGTTAGGATGATGAGAAGGATGGGAATGTCCCTTTGAGTGATTTAAAATCTGGAACAGCAACATTGCAATAAGCAGTTTTCTTTTTTAAAGAACAAGCATAGTTCTCATAAGGTGGTATTTACTTATCCTAACAACAAACCTGCGCTTTATAAGACGATGGAGATGGAGGTGACGTCCCACTTGCAGGGACAGGAGAGGACGATGCATGGCTCTCTTGCCTCTCACCATCCTCAGGCTTCGCGCTGTCTTCTCTGGGAGTGGTGATAGGAGAGGCTGAAGTGTATGAGGAGCATGATGATGCCATGGTTAGACTTGGAGAGGCAAAGGAGTACGATGGGCAGGAAATGAGAACAGACTTGGATGAGGTCATGGAAATAGAACTGGGCACAGGTACAGGTGTAAGTCCAGAGGATGTGGCGGGCTTGGGAGGTGTGATGGCTCCTGGTAGTGGCGGTCCAGGTGTCATATTTGACGAAGGTGGACACGGACACCCTAGGGGCGGAGCTGACATGTGTCCTGGCATGGAGACCAGCATGTGCCAAGGAACATGACCAGGATATGGCACAATGATGGACTCTGGTGGTACCATAATTGGCGGTAATATATTCTGAGGTCCAAGAGAACCTTTCTGCATGCCTAATTCACCTGTAAGATGTAATGTTATGAGATTAAACACATTTCTCAGAGTCAAAATTCAAATTTCAAATGCATCAAAATGTTTACCTGACGATGGCATGATACAATGACTAGTTGAGGGTACGACGGGCATCACCATACCAGGCCCCATAACTGGACTTGAGCTTACAGGGGTTGTGCTAAGGCCCATTGCAATCATAGCATGACCTGTCTCTACAGCTATTCTCGGAGCACTCTCAGGTATGTGAGCATTAGCAGGTGGCTGACAAGTTGGTGAGCTGCTCTGACCGCACAATGATGAAACCATCATATGAGCGGGGTTGAGACAAGCGCATGAAGCATGATTTAATGATGACGGCAACACTGCATTTGTGTACACAGGGCACATCAGGGGGTTTGGTTGAGAGATGACTGTATTTTGACTAGAGCTGTCCTGGTCCTCAACTGGGCTTGAGGATAGGTCTTTGGATTGACATGGCGTATCCGGAATTGAGTCGTAAGGCCTGAAAAGCTGTGAACACAATAAAGGTTATGATAAGAGAAGTCACGAGAATAAATCACACCAAGTGAATAAGGCACATATCATTAGTTAAAATCAGATGGTATAATATAGAACTATTTCTAATGCTTCAAAGTAAGTACAAACAAAAATGTTCATCAAATTGTTAAATATAGCATGTAAGGTCTGACAAAGCAAACAACGGGGTTGTAACAGTGAGCATTGTAATCACAACAATAATTTCAACAAGGGAAAACTAATAATTACAAAATTCTAAAATTGGTAACCATAATGAGTTCATGACTTCCAAAATTATTCCTCGGCAATGATAGGTACCAAAAAAAAAAGATCACGAACTATCAAAGGAGAGTGAAAATAGAAAATAGCAAGGGAAATACAAGCACTGAATGAGATTGGCTCCATGGTATAGCCGTTTCAAAGCAACAACCGCATCTGTGATCCAACAGAACATTTTTCCAATGTAGATAAATTGATAATAAAGAAAAGAGACTAACCCTTGAACTTCTGGGGATTTCATCTTCATCTGAATAGAGAATATGTGATAGTCTCTGGTCCTCTTCCTCAAGGCGAGAGAGATGTACAGCAAATTCTGTCTTCTGATGCAGATTGAATGCAGGATGCTTCACAGCAATCGTGTACAGAAGCAATAGTTCATCTAGCACTTTTTCGGCATTTTCTGGTTCAGATCGGCAAATCTGGCTCACATCACTTATGCACAGTGTGGTTAAAGTCTCATTGAGGCAATTAGCACAATCACTATTACAGGATTTCAGCAGTGATACATAAAGGACTAGCTTTCTCCGGGTATTTTCATCCATAAGAGAACGAAACTGCGATATGTGGTTCACATTGTTGGCATGTCTTTCATCTTCTCTTAACTCATAGAAATCGCGTTTACCTAAAAACTCCAGGCATGTGCCCAGGAAACGTAATTCGTAAGGAAGACATAAGTCTAACAAGCTACAGAGCAAGTCGATTCGCTCGTAACTCCTTACATTCCTAAACTCAGAAAGAACATCGTTCTTAACAAGCATTTTAATCCTGATATCATCCAGCAAAAAGTGTCACTGTTCTCCAGAAATTCGTCGGGCAAATAGAAATCCCCAAACTTCATGAAGAACTGAACTGAAAATGTAGGAAACCATCAGGCCAACTGAAAATAGTAATGCCAACTGTTCAGCGCAGAAGAAATTACAATAAACACCCCAGAAATCTCCTCAGCCCTCTTTTCACGAGCACGATGACAATTTTAATGTAATCTTAACTTTAAAAGTATATTAAAATCATTTATGTTCACTATTTTCTGAAAGTGCTTCTTTCAATGTTGCTTGAATGGGTTTCTTATATTGGACTTCATACGTTACGTACTTTTATTCTTCTAAGGAAACATATGAGAATTTCGTCCATAATGAGTCGTGCTGCATCAATGGTAAATTAATAAAAAGAATTTGTTTCGCCAGCATTCGCTCTTTAGTCAGTCCACGACACCAATGGGATTTTAGAGGTAAAAATTCGGAAAACGTTCAGCACGGTACCGTGTACCGTCACAAATATATCTCAAGCAACCCTAACAGTTCGGGAATCAAAAGATAAGATCGGATAAGCAAGCAAATCTACGACCAACTAATCTCATTTCACTGTTATCGCAAGAACATTAGCGGTCACTGGAAAATGGTGACGGTAGGTGGTAGCCAAAAATAGTATTTCTTGATTCTGAAGGGATTCTTCTTAAATTACAGCTCCTTTTCTTCTTTTTTTTGTTGATTTGTTCTTTTGTTGCTATTTTAACTAGACTGGACCCGGAAAGGTGTAATGAACGGAGACAGAAGAGCACTACGAGGACTGCTCCAGTAAGTAAACTAAGACAGAATTAATAGGCCTTCGTCCCTATCCTTACTGCATAGCACCACCCTCTCTTTCAATCGATGTCGATTCTTTGTCGAAATTAGGCCTATAGTTAGTTCTCATAGGGGTACGTTTGAACGCACGAAGACTGCTAATCGACGTGCTGCCTCTTGGACCAGCGACCCCGCCCCGCTTGTCTTGCACTTGTGCGCCCGCGAGAAGCATGTCACTATCGGCATGCCGCCAACCTACTCTCACTGTCCCGGCCCGGCCTAATATGACGCCTTGCACCTGCTCGGTCACCCCCGCCCGTGGCTCTGCCCTGGCTACCCTGGCCGGGCCGTGTCTCGGCAGCCCTTGAACCACACAGGACAGGGCAGGGCGTGGGGCAGGGGCCTGGAACCTGGAGCATTACGTCACGAGCTGCTCGCAGCGGGCGGCACAGGATGGGGCAGCTGCAGGGCATCCTGGGGCACCAGGCACCACAGACAGAGCGGCGGTCAGCAGGTGCCACAGGTGGGGCGCGGCCAGGCGCGGCCAGGCGCGGCCAGATAGCAGACAGCGAGGCGCCTCCCCTCTCCTCTCAGCAGGGCAGCTGGATGGAGGGGATGGGGGTCCTCCACTCTGTGTTGGAGTGCGCTAAGCGTGCTCTCAGATGGAGCCTGTTTCACGCGGAAACGGAAAGGAAGCTGGAGAAGGGGACTTGTTTTGCAATGCATCACCCTGCCCCAGCCCGCCCCGCCCCGCCCCGCCCCGCCCTCCCTGGCCTGGCTGAGCTGAGCGGTGTCGTGTCGTGTGCTCCAGCTGGCGGGCCTGGTCGTACGAGGCAGTGTGGGGCGGGGCGGGGCGGGGCGGGGCGGGGCAGGATCGGGTGAGCCAGGTTTAGGTTTGTCCACGGATGTAATCGCATGGTCCTGAAGGCGGGGGAGGGCCGAGCCGAGTGGTCAGCAATGTGCCAGCGGGTGAGGGTGAGGCTCGGCCGGCTCCGCACCCCATCTTGTGCTGAGATCGTTCCAGTGTCAGGACCTCTTTCTCGCAGTGCGTGCGCTCCCCACCATCGTCTACAGAGCTTGTGCTGCGGCCTCTGTCTCAGGACTTGCACTCCCCAGCATCCTGCACAGATCTCGTGCCAGGGCCAGGACTTATTTCTCAGGAAGTGCACTCCGTAGCATTCTGCACCTGCACACTGCCAGTTCTCAGGACGTTAACTTCAGTGGCCCGGTTTATTTGATACACCGTCAGCAATAGCAAATAGCAATGCCTACATCGACTTCAGCTCACGAAAATAGACTATTCCAGAGATAGCCGATATTGGAAGAGGAATAAGAAATTGTGCTCACCGCGCACGCCTCAGTGGGCGGAACGCAATTTCTGCTTTCTTTGCTTCGTGTCGGCTCTGTCCCTGAAATACCCCATTCTGCATGGGTCTGCGGCACAGTGATAGGGATTGGTTTTAACATCACCCTATGCTTCGCCAATTAATTTGTTTAATCGTTGTTCGACTACCAACCTCTGGACTGAATGGGGTGGTCTATTAATCGGGCATGAGGGCGACACTTCACGCCTCGGCGATCCACTTGGTCAGGAGCCGTGAAATGGAGCGTGCCCAGTGGCGCACCACGGACCGCCCAGCCGAGCGCTCCCTCCTCTGTCAAACCTCACGTCTAGACATCTCTGCCCGCAGGCACCGCAGGCCAGAGCCAAAACCTGACGGCAACGTCCAAAAGATGACGCACCTTGTCATTGGTTTAGCATGCCAGTGAGCACTGACCCTATGCCCTGTAACAAGAAAATACCTGTTTTGGGGAGTCCTTTCCGAAAAACGTGGCTGAAGAAGCACTAGTTTCAGAATTTTGGGGGGCTCGTTCTGAGCATTTAGTAGAAATGCGTATTAGTGTGCCCTGATCATTTTGGTATAGCTCTCAATATGACGCCCGAAAATTCAGAAACTGGTGTGAACTCTTCCCTGTTTCTCGGGAAAAACTCGCCACCCTTTTCTTTTCCTTTTTTTTTCTTTCACTCTCTTGCCGCCTTATCCTCGCCCTGCAGTCACCTCGACGCTAGGGTTCTGAGCTGGTGCCCTCTCTCACTCTGTTAATCTTTCGCCGGTGTGATCCATGTCGGCGCCTTAACGTGGGAGTCAGTTAAAGTGTCCAGGAGCGGCAGGGCAGCTGGTAGGCGCCTGGTGGGTAGGCAACCGAGAGAAGTGAACGCAGGCGTGCTCGACGTGGAGGTCTAACTATCAGGCGGCCGGGCTGAAGAGCGCCGCTCCCGCCCGCAGTCAGAGGCAACCCATTTCATACAGCCTTTCTTATCTTAGGAACATCGCCACCCCTTGTTTTATGCGTTTTGACCCTCTAAAGTTTTGAATGCTGGTTGATTTTGTCCGGAGACTGATCTTAAACGTTTTCTGTATCGTAACTTACAGAATAGCCTCAGCGCATTCTCCTATGACGAACCGAGACACGTTGTCTCTGAATGCTTCGTCATTTGCGGGTGCCGGCGGGCGCCTTCCATTGGACGGTTTTATCGTCTTTGACGTAGCTATATGCGTCTCGTTTTCTCATTGTTATCGTCATTGTCGCTGTCGTTGTTATCGTTGTCGTAATGGTCAACGTCGTCGTCATTGTTGTTGCTGCTGTTTTTGTGACGGCTCCGCATTAGGTGGCAGTGCGGGACACGCGAGGGAAGCATAGACACGTGCTGCTCGAGGCGGGTGGGAAAGGGAAGGGGGAGGGGAAGGGGGGAGTGGAGGGGGGGGGGGGGGGGGGGGGGAGGTCGCGAAGCACGCGAAGCCTCGCAGGCTTCTCCCCCTCTCCCCAATCATTAGTGTGCACTGTGCTGCCGGTCAGTGCAGTGCAGGTTCATCAGCAGCCCGCTTGCCACCCCCATTACCGTTCGACGCCGAGGTGTCTGCCTCTCCGAGCGACGCGACGTGCGAAGCAGTCAAGGGGCGGGGCGGGGCGGGGCGGGGCGGGGCGGGGTGGAGTGGGGCGGGGCGGGGCAAGCGTGGCGGGGCGGGGCACCGTGGAGCCGAGCCGAGCTCCACGGGCCCACAGTCTCCACCCGGCCGGCTTAGAGCTGGAACCACCTGCTCCGCGCAGCGCAGTGCCCTGCAGTGTGTGTTCCTCGACAGCCAGGCCGCGTAGCGTAGCGTAGCGTAGCGTATCACGACGTGGCGTGGCGCGGCGTGGCGTGGCGCGGCGTGGCGTGGCGTTGACAGGTCCACCTCGCGGCGGGGCGGCCAGTGGGCCAGTGGGACGCCTCCAGCCCGGTGACGTGAACAGTGCTCGGGGCCTCCGCCTCTCGTCATGTACGTGAAGCGACGCAGGCGCCAGAGGAGACCTCCGTCGGGGGCGGCGTCCTGGCGGGCGTCCTGGGGGGCGTCCCGGGGGGCGTGCTGCTAGCCATGCAGGGCCCCAGGCGCCGCCCCACTGCGTCCTCTGCGAGGTCCTCAGCCCCCTGCAGCCGCCGCACGAGTCTCGATGGCGCGGCCGGGCGCCGCCCCCGGGGCCGCCCCCACGACCTGCTGCTGCACCTGCTGCTGCTGCCCGCCGTCGGGCTGCTCGTCGCCCTGGGGGCGGCTGCCGTCGCCGACGAGCCGCAGGGACTGCCGCCCGTCCCCCTGCACCACGCGGTGCACCACGAGGCCCCCAGCAGGTTGCCGCCAGCCGCCGCCAGGGGTGAGTTCACCACCCCTGCACATGCCACCTCTCGTACGCGTCTAGTTCATAGTTCATTCTTTCTGTATTCTTCAATTCATTCTTCTCGATCTTTTGTATTACGTATTTACCTCTTAAGATTCGATTGTAGGCCCTAATTTGTGAGAAATTATTCTGTAAAAAATTAAGAAATTGTCGGGACTAGGCCTATATCGGGCTGTATATCCTACTCCGTGTCGTCCTTCTCGCGTGCTGAGAGGGGGGGGGGGGGGGGGGGGGGGGGGGGGGGGTGGTATCCGGCCCGGCCCGCCCCGCTCGGCCGAGCCCCTTAGAAACTGAGCACAGGAGAACTGGGAACGGGAGTTAGTTGTGAAATGCTTCGCAAGGCTTCGCACCGCTCCTCATACACAGGGACCAATGAACAACACACGACGCCGTGGGAACGAAACGATCGGAGTGTTTCCTTCCCCTGCGTCGTGTCCATATCTCACACCCTGGTCCTCCTTGGTGACGTTTAGCCAGGCGCGGATCTAGACCTGACTTCAGGGGGGGTGGGGGGCAATGTACAGAAAATTGCCTACTTACAGGGGTGCAGCGCGAAAAATTGCCTATACCTACCAGGAGCCGCTCTTCGGGCGCGTGAGCCCGAAAAAGGGGGGGGGGGGGGGGGGGGG
>CABIKL010000260.1:0-26025 GCA_902196195.1 Aptinothrips rufus | reverse complement strand
CTGGGCGGGGGGCAATTGTGGGGCCGATGGTGGGGCACATAGTAATCCACACGGAAATTAGACGTATTCTATAGTTCTTGTTGATCATCGTCTTTAGATCTGCAAGGTTGCAGTGATCCAATAACTGCATCAGACTAGATGCCGATGAATATAGACGTCTAATAGATGTCTACATTACTTCTACGGCTACCAGAAGTACTTAAGACGTCTATAGGCATCTAAAACACGTGTACTAGAAGTTTGGATGTCTAATAGATATCCAGAAAGTAATCATTTTGACGTCTGCTAGACGTAGAGATATCTAATAAACGTCTATTAGACGTCTGTTTTCCGTATGTAGGGGAGTGGCAACGGTGAGGAACCTGGCTGGGCTGGGTTGGGCCCCTGAATGTCAGCGAAGCGAGCGGATCAAGGCGAGGATATACAGAGAGAACAGCAAGTTTGCTCGCTGGGACGCTCAGCATGAATCGTGCTTGCTGACGGTACACAGCACTACGGCACTCGGCTGCCAATGCACACGATCTCAGTCTGCTGTTGACTATTTCAAGTACCCTTCGTAAACAGGTGCAGCAATAGCTTTATTAGCAAATTTATCAGAACAAGATGGATCTATTCGAACAATAATTACTATCATTGACAAACTTGTGTCTTGTTAATAACCTAGTGTTGCGGAAATTTAACATTGCATTATTTAAGAAAATTCTGCGAAAAAAATAGTTCTGTAAATGTATACAAAAATTTACAACAAGATGGCAGACGATCTTTGTAAATTTACTGCACTTTTCCCTGAATTGTCTGTGCTCTACGTGTCGTAATTATGAATGTTCAGGGTGGCCGTGAAATCTTTTAGGAATACTAGCCCGGCCCGGACGCATGCCGGACGCTCGCGCGAGTCCGCCCGCTCCTTCGCTCGCCGGCTGTCAGCGGGCTAAGCTAGTCTAACTTCACGATTTTACTGAGCTAGCCTGCCATACTGTATACTTAAAATTAGGGAATGTTTTGATGGGACATTTTAAATCATGAGATACAAAATGAGTCCGTGTCCTTTTTGTAAATTTACGAAGCCTCGGTGGCCAAAAATATTGACAACGGCCTTTGTGTGTATTGGTAACAATTTTCTTAAGAGTTTAGTTTTATCTCAATGGCGAATCTGGTGAATAGGGCAGGGCAGGGGCAGCCAGGCAGACACAAGTGAGCAAGTGCGAGAAGGAGTGGGGACATATAGACATAGAGCGACCCCTCCCCTTTCACTTCTTCCACCGCCACGCCTCGCCATTTTATCGCTCAGTTCATCTTCAGGTCTTATAGCAAATTGTTTATCATAACTTATAATTCATTAATTCGCTTACTCACCCTGTGAATTCTATCTCCGTTGGCAATTGACTGCACTGTGCAAACTAACAATCCGAGCATTAAGAAGCGTTTCTCTGAAGTCGACATAAAAAATTACGAGAAAAAAGGGCAACTTCACCCTTAACCAGGGATGTTGTTTTTCCCTGTTTCTCGAAGATCTTTAAACTGGCTTCCAAGAGAGCTCGGATTTCTTTTACAGTGTCTTTGTGCGGTTCACTGCTGTTCTATTTCCGCACCTCTCCGCCCCGCTAGACTGAGGGGGTCAGGCCAGGGCTGGCTGGGCCAGCCAGGGCACGGCACGGCAATCTGATATACGACACATCATAACAAAATCCTCATCATCCGTCATCTCCGCGTCGCGGGCAGCTTGACCAGCTGAGCTGAAAGACCGGGCGACCTCCTCACCCTCCTTACCCGCCCACTCCAACCTTGGAGGTCCAGCACTGGAGACCAGATCGGCGAGACAATCTCAAAGCGCGACGATTGACCGGACGTCAACGACGACCGGAGAAATTGAAGCAGTGAAATGAAAGAGGGCAGGGCAGGGCAGGGCAGGGCAGGGCAGGGCAGACTTGTGCTGGGTAACGCAATGCAGGGCGCTGCAGGGCGCTGCAGGACGGGGCAGTGCAGGGCAGGCTTGAACAGGGCAGAGCAGATATATAATAGGGCAGTGGTGTGGTGAATAGGGCAGGGGCAGGACAGGCAGACGCAAGTGAGCAAGTGCGAGAAGGAGTGGGGACATATAGACAAAGAGCGACCCCTCCCCTTTCACTTCCACCGCCACGCCTCGCCATTTTATCGCTCTGTTCATCTTCAGGGTCTTATAGGAAATTGTTTCGATGTGATGCGATGGCGCCATACATTCGCTATTGACTGTGCTCTGCTCGGCTCGGGTAGTGAGAGATGTGCCCGACTTGCCGTGGTGACTGTCGAACCAAAATGTTTTTACCGGTGTTTTAGGATTTCAGGATGACATTTTAAGGTCTTCTCTGTCTATATCGTAACCAAGGCTTGTTGTTGAGCTAGCCAGGTATGGTTTTAGGGGTTATTCAAGGTGCTCGCTCAGCACGAAAAAGATGTCAAAGATGCACGACTCCAAAATGATGTCCAAGAATTTGAAAATTAATAGTACATCGAGCCGAAAAGCTCCGCAGGCCTACATTAGAGGTCTTTCAAAAACCGCGTGACCGAAAGTTGGAGTTGGATACGTTTGCCCTTCCCACTCGTGACTCTGCGTGACTTTTTGCGGATTTACGTGGTTTCCGCCTCATTGGCCCTTTGAAGTGAAATAGCACAAGTAGTGTGTTTGAAGTTGACTTGTGGCCACCTAAATGAAAAAATTCAATGGAAACTTTAATTTTTTGAAGAGACGTCGTGAAAAGTTTAGATCGGAAGAGCATTTTAATAATTTTTTGAAGGCAAATGGTGGCAACATATGACCATATTTCGATTTCTTTGAGTCTCGTGACTGCTTGCCAAATCATCCGCCGCGTTACTTTCCGTGAAGTGTATATGATATGCCAATGGCTCATTCATAGTGCGGGGCAGGTTTTTGAAAACAAAGTTTGTGACCTTTCTGTATTTGTTTTTTTGCAGTTGCAACCCAGATGGCACTTAGCACCACCACCGGATATAAAGGACTCGAGAGATCGTTCTGCGTCCGAATGAAGTCCACTCTGACGAAGAGAGGTTGTCATTTCAAGTCATCAGGATATCGGGTAAGAAATCACCGCCTCAGATCATAAAAAAAGAACAAAATCTAAGTTCGTCAACGAGTGTCAAGTGTTTTCAATCTCCAGTCCCTTGGCCACGCCTGTCATACTTTATAAACTTAACAGAAACGGACTCAACTATGGTTTAGGGAATATGACATACGGTTTTCGGGTAGGCAATGATTAATTGCTATGGTTTCTAGTTAAGAACATTTGTATGCAACGGTGTTTCTCTTTGTTAAAATTTTATTTCAGTCGCACAGCTCTGAGAATTTGCGCTGTGTTGTCTCTTTGATTTTCGCACGCCCTCTTGCCCTTTCCAGCTTGTTGATATTATTGCTTGTTTTCTTTCTCGTCGAAAGGTCAACTCCAGCCATCCATCCGAGTCTAGTGGATACCAGGTAAGACTGAGACTTCTTCTCCATTCAATACACCCCAAAGTTTTGTTTAGTTTCTGCGCAAATTTCACAACGTAATGGGGTCTTTAGGTGAAGAAGTTCTCTGTTTTGTCAGCAAACTAGACTGGCGGGCTGTCCCGGTCCCATCATCTTAACATTTTCAAATAACTATGAATTTTTGCAGCAGTTTCCGGGTCCAGGATTTTCAGACCCAGCTTGTATGTGAACATTGCCGACTGCCAACTTTATTTACTGTACTTTCTATCTCATCTCTCTGCCCATCCCCTGTATATCGTTGTGTCGTGTAAATCAACAGATTCATCCTCGCAGATTCTTATGATTACTCTCTATTGTGTGATACAAGCTGGCAAGTAAGGCTCTCCTCCCTGAATCGGTGTAAATGTAAATCGTTGTCCACCTCCAGATTGCAAAGAAGGGATCGGGACAGCGCGCCGGTGTGGTGGTATGATACCTATTGAAAGATTTCGTGCTTGGTTTATGTTGAATGCGCATTGCTAACATAAGCAAATGCGTTTTAAAAAAAGTGCCTATTTTCTAGAAGAAAACAAATCTTCGTAGATTTCATGCTAAAGGATACCCCGGCACCCAGATAACGGGGTTCTTGAATGAAGTTTAGTGCTGTTCTTGACTTTTGGTGCTTGATCTTGAGATTGATTGAAATGCGACGTGCAGCTTTTAAGTACACTTTGAGTGACACTATACGCGCACACTTCTTTAAACAAGACCAAAAAAAATCCCGAATCTTGTGGGAGGTGCACTTGTTTACTTCAATTCTATTTCGCGCTTAATTTAAGTGCATTCTGTCCAATTCAAGAACCTCGTTTTCTGGCTGTAGATCAGCTAGTGACCATAGTTCGTTCTTCCTTTCTTATATTTTTCTCACTCCTAGCGTCGTTAAGAACAGACGACTATCGACTTCTCACCTCATTCTGAGAATGGTTAGCAGCCAGATGACCCCCCCCCCCCTCCCCCCTGCTTTCCCAAACCTTTACGACATGGCACGCGTTTTTAACGCAGTGTTTACTCCCCCTCCCTCCCACCGCGCCGCCTCTTGAGCCAGGAGCTCGGGAAGATGTCCGCATTCAGTTAATTGTTACGGCCACCCTAATGAGCTCGTATATATACGGACTTAGTTCTTATTTCGGTGTTGTCCCCCCCCCCTCCCCCCCCCACCTTCCTCCCCGCCCCTCTTTCCCCCACAGCCCCATCAGCGCGGCGGCCGCAGGGTGATGGGCGGCGAGATAGCTGTCCGGCGGACGGACCCGCAAAAATGCACCCTTGAAACGGGGACGTTTGACCACCGTGAAACTGACCCCTCACCCATGCCTCTGTTTCCGCTGTACAGAAAGTTAAACCAAGATCCATTTCAGATTGGCTGGGCTGACTTATTATGCGAGCTTCGGATAGTCAAGGTCACAAATCTACTCGGTTTCCAAAGCAATTTTTTTTGTAATGTTTACAAATTTTATTTGGAAATTATTTTTGTAGTTTGGGGTGGCTTGAGAGCGTCGTCCTCCGCGGATCCACTAAACTTGCTCTACTCAGATAGCGGGGGCGTACTTAGGGACGGACATAACGTACATGTGTGATACCGCGGTGTAAGGAGTGCGGCTTGATAAGGGCGAGGCGAGGCGTGGCGTGGCGCGGCGTGGGGGTGCGGCGCATGTGAGGCCTCGGGGGCGGACCGAGCCGAGCTGCAGAGCGGAGCAGAAAGGGTTAACTGGATCTTCTGGAGATAAGCGCGAGGTTTATTATTTGCAAGGGCGAGGAGCCGGGAGCGGAGTACGAGGGAGGGGAGGGAAGGGAAGAAGAGGCGAGTAAGAGAACACTAAATGGAGCTGCGTGTTCTCTCATGCCCGCCCTGGCTCCAAGGAGTTCTTAGGTGGGAAAGATTTAGGAGTCACTTGAAATTACGAAATGGTCGAGACCTTCCCAGAGAAACCTTCGCGAGAAATATTTACTTTGCTCTTCTTGACCTCTGACGTGGACTCCCCATGAACAAAATACACTAAATGTTCATCCATGAAACACTGAAGAAACATTTCAGTGGCAAGACGTCGTGACATAGCCTATGTCCCCATTTTTTCAGCTTACATAACCGCCGTAATTAAAATTCCATACGTTATCAAATTTACTAGTAAATACGAAAAAGCATTGCCACTCTGTAAAAAGATGGATGAGTTTTGGGAAGCGCTTACCGAGAAACAGGGGTGAGGTTACACCAGCTTCAAAATTTTGGGGGCTCGTTTTGTGGAATTTGTAGCAATGCGTTTTAGAGTGCCTTGATCATTTTGGTATAGCATTGTAAACAACTCCAAAAAAATTCCGAAACTGGTCCATCCGGACAAGCTCCCTAAAACAGCAATTTTTTTTTTTTTTACAGTGCGAGTTGTTGCTTTATTTACAACGTGTCAGTCGGAAAGTTTTAACACACGCCCATCAGAAATTTCTAACAATATTTTTAGCAATGACTGTAAACAAGACGAGTGACGGTGCACTGCAAGAAGAGGTTTTGTAAATTTACAGCACTTTTTTGGGGGAGATTTCTACTTATATTTGCCTCGGTTAAATATAAAAATGATGTATGAAAATAAGTTTTTAGTCATGACCTAGAGTTTGAAAAATGTGTCCATGCTCTTCGAGCCGCGCAACACGTGTCGTAAATTTACGAAGGATGTGTCGTCAAAAAATTGCCAGCGATCGTCGTAAATGTACAACTCTTTTCTAACAGTGTGCCGTTCGTCGGTGTGCCCTGCAGGTGGTGCTGGTGCTGTGTCGCCTCAGGCCGCAGTGCAGCTTCTCTCACAGTCGCAAGTCCACGCCGCCGCTGCTGGGGATGGTGGCCATCGCCATTGCCCTGCCGCCGCCCTCCGTGCACGAGATCCGCCTCGACTCGGACATGTTCGTCACCAGGATCAACTTCGACTTCCGGATAGCGCACTGCGAGCCCCGCGTGTCCGAGCTGCTCGACTACACGGCCGAGGAGCTGACGGGGAAGAACCTGTACACGCTCTGCCACGGCGAGGACGCCAACCGGCTGAGAAAGTGCCATCTCGACCGTAAGTAACATTCACAGTATGCCATCACCCCGAGAACTGTGTGGCTGACGCAAGAGACTACTATAAAATGCGGTTGGCTTAAAACTATTATGGTTACTTCTACTCTAATATTGTCTCCAGAGTGATAAATTTTGCATTGAATTAACCATATTACGTATTACATGATAGTCCCTCGACAACCATTGGATGGTGGATTTTGACCATGTTATATTATGGTCCTGCCAACCATTTCGTTCTCTGGGTGATCTTAGAGATCTATGGCTATAGTCGTTACTGAAAGTCTGTCGAGCAAACAGTGTTGTCGATTCAACAATATCCAGCTAGGGCAAACGCTACCATTGCGGATTTCTTATCATTCACTTGCAGATTCTTAGATTTGTCTCATTTTGCTCAACATAACGCTGTCTATCTCTTGGAGGATCTCAATTCTAACGAGTTGACAAATGTTTCACGTCAGTATCAAATAATTTTCACTGTCATTTTCTTACAAATCATACCTCTTGCATGCGAATTGGAGGAGACACATTTTGTATACGTAAGAAGTAAGAAATCGTACTATAATAGATACCTATCGCTCTGTGATATAGACGAATGCTGTCTGTAATAACACACGAATCTGTCTTTAATGCAGACGACGGGGTGTATATATTACGGCTGCTTAAATTCGCTTACGCAAGTTATTCAAGATGAACGTAATAAAGTGATAGTACTTTCAAATGCCATGAAAGACCCCTATTTTTGTCGCAAGTAACTTACTTGATGAGAGGTTGACAGTGCGATGTAGTGCCTATATAGAACTCGGGAGCATCTCGAGGGAGTGCAGTGATGCAGTGAATGAAAGGTTTCTCCGTCGCAGCCGCTGCAGCCTTGGCTGCAGCCGATCAGGCTGGGTGGGAGTTCGATTGTAGGGCAGGTTGGCTCGATCAGCTGGGCCGCATCGATTGCGAGGGGCGGGGCGGGGACAGCACGCGCGTGCGGAGACGTGCGGTTAAGAGGCCCACGAATTATGTGCGCGCGTGACGCCTGGTCGTTCCGTTCCCGGGTTGGTGGCCTACCCGCACGGCGCCGCGCCGCGCCTCCAGCAGGGACGGTCAAGGTCGGCACGGGCAGCCACCCCGCCCTGTCCGGCCAGGCAGGTCCGGGGCGTACCTCGGACACGTACTCACGGTCTGGTGGGGCGGGGTGGGGTGGGGCGGGGTGGGGCAGGGTGCCGGAGCGTGGGGAGTTTCGGGCTGGATTTGGGAGTTTTGATGTATGTTGCTTATGATACACTTACACATCATTATTCGTCCACGGAGCATGCATTGAGCCTGGCTGTCGGATGACTGTGGTGGAGTCCGAAGACACCCCGCCCCGCCCCGCCCCGCCACGCCACGCACCGTCCCACTGCACCGCGCGACGTGCCGCCGCCCTCTGAGGCGCCGGCCGGCGGGGTGGCGGGCAGCCAGGCGTCGCTTTACATTCAGGCGTCGTCAGCGCGCCCCGGCGCCCCGCCTCACCACGCCTTGCCCCGCCGCGCCCCGCGCCTACCAGCGCCCAGCCACGCCGCCTGGCATTACTGCCCCTGCGGGGTCAGCCACCCGCCGGCCGTGTCTGCGGCGCAGAGAGAGCGACGTTGACTCTCGGACTTCCGGCATGCAGCCCCATGCCCTCCGGCGCCCAGAGGCACGCGGCTCGGCATGGGGTGCCATGGTGCGGGGTGGGGCGGGGCGGGGCTGGGTTGGGCGGGGCGGCTGGTTGAGCAGGCCCGGGCTCGGGCCCCGAGCACGCCCGCTGGACGTGCACCTGCTGCTCTAACTGTGGACGTGCCCTGCTTCGCGCCGTGTTGACGTGCTCACGGCTCGTCACGTCGCTGCTCATCTCGCCGCCAATCAATGGCTGCCGAGCATCATCCCCATCCCGCCCCACCGTCCCGGGCCGCCGAGGGGCCTCTGGGCAGGTAGCGTTTTCACCCTGTTTCACCTCACCGCACCGCGTCACTGTCCACCCCCTGTATCATCGTCTCCTACAGCGTCTTTCCCTTCCCTTCCGTCCCTTTCTCTTCACAGATTTTGTCCTTCTCATCCTCTTCTCTCCGATCCCTTCCTCCCCCGCCCACTCGGCTTCCGTCCTCCCCTCTCCGCCGTGCTCCATCCTTCGTGGGCCTCGCAGCGGCGGCTGCCTGCCTAGTATGCGAACCACGTCCTGCTGCCGTAGATGTGAGGCACATCTCAACTTGGTTGTAACCCTCATCCCCCCCTCACCCGGTCGCTCTCTCTCTCTCACTCTCTCTCTCTCTCTCTCTCTCTCTCTTCCGCTCTCTCTCTCTTCCGCTCTCTCTCTCTCTCTTCCGCTCTCTCTCCCGCTCTCTCTCTTCCGCTCTCTCTCCCGCTCTCTCTCTGTCTCTCTCAGTCTCTCTCAGTCTCTCTCTCTCTCTCTCTCTCTCTCTCTCTCTGTCTTCCTTTGCCGTCTCACCCGAGGTCTCCCCCGCACTCCCAGTCTCGCAGGGGGTATTGTAGTTTCTACCTCCCGCCCTGTTAGCTTTACCTTTGTTCCTCCGCAGGCTGACTACTTGTGCAGCTTACCCCCTGCCCTTGCCAATCCAACCCCACGTGCCTCCCTCCCCTAACTGAGACTACCACACCTCGCGAATATTGCGCGATTTTTCCCAGGTGGCTATTTTGTCATTTGGCCCTATGGGGTGGGCAGAGCCGGGGCTGGGCCCGGAGGGTGAGAAGTGCCCGGTGGGGGCGAAGTCACGGGTTGTGCTTATGGAATTGGCAATATAAAATAATGATCGAGGGACGGCCAGACCGGGCAACGGCCACAGCAATGGGAAAGGATGACTGATGTGTGGGTGTTGTGTTGCAGTATGGAGGCGTTGCGTTGCAATAGTGGTGACTGATATCTGGCGTTGTGTTGCATCATAGATGCATGACTGATTTATGCTGATGTTGTGTTGCAATAGTGAGGGATGACTGAAGTCTGGTGTTGTGTTAGAGTCTTGGGTTAGGACTTGTTATGTTACGTTTCAAGTATAGTGTCAGGACTAGTGTGTTGTATTGCAGTAGAGGCATGACTGATGTCTGGCGTTGTGTTGCAGTTATCAACAAGGGGCAGGTGCTGACCCACTACTACCGCCTCATGAACAAGAACGGCGGCTTCACGTGGCTGCAGACGTGTGCGACGGTGGTGTGCAGCTCGAAAAACGCGGAGGAAACCAACATTATATGTGTTAACTATGTGATAAGGTGAGTACGAAGTCTGAGTGAGAGTTGAGCTTCTTAGCGAGGCCAGCCCTTCTTTACGACACTGTCCGAAGCGGCGAAAGAGGGTCAGAGACAGACTACTTTTGGCCACGCTGCTGTCCTTGGCTGCTGTTGCCTAGAGTTGACGTGCGAGGACTTCTTTGCTTGCAGCGCGCGGGAGTACGGCAATCTGATCCTGGACACCTGCCAGATGGAGGACTCCATCCAGACGGTAAAACGCGAGGACAACAGTAACGACCCCGAGAACGGCTCGCCGGACGCGGACAGAGGAGGTGAGTACTTGAGCTTGTCAAGGGTTAATCATTCTGAAGTTCGAATCCAACTGACCAACCTAGTGTCTAATACCCAAGGCCAGATATCTTGAGATAAGGGTTCGAAAACTACCGATTTTTTTTTTACTGACGTTTCTGTAATATAAACGTTATTTTCGTAATTTAGTTTTAAAAAAATTACTTTATGAAAAATTTGAGTGTGCTTTAGTCATTTAGCTTGTTACCGTGCACCCATTTCATTCAATTTCTGAAATTTGAGATTCGAGACGCGCGGAACGGAACGTCGGAACGTATATTATGGTGTACATTTTGCGCGCGTAGTTGCCAGCTGAATCCTTTATATTTTGCACAGAAAGTTACACAGTTGGAGAGATAGTGATGCTATTTTTCGTATGATACGTTGCTACTTTACCTGGTTTTCCAAATTTATGAAATATGTGGGCCAAACTATAAATTTAAATTTCCATGTAATGATACGAAATGTAAGTGTAATATATTTTTTTTCGAGCTTACTTGAAAGGTTGTTTGAAAATCGAGATTGTTTTTCAAATGTCCCCCGCGATGCTTTGCAGAGGGCCACAGCAGTGGCGGACCTTCCAATCAGCACGACGCGCACCGGTCGCCCCCCGACCTGGACGACGGCTCGTCCGAGGCGCCCGGTGACCACCGGGGCGGGCGCAGCCACCTGGACCACGTGAGCCAGCTGCAGGCGACGGGCGACCTGAACCTGAGGCCGCTCAAGAAGCTGCGGCGGGGCAGCAAGCGGAAGGTGTGCGGCGAGGAGGACAGCAGCCTGGACGAGGAGGAGGAGGACGGGCCGAGCCGCAGCAAGCAGCCGCACCTGGGGCAGCTGCAGCCGCAGGCCGTGAGCCGCAGCGCCGTGCTCAGCCCCGCCTCCTCGTCCTGCCACTCCACCGGCATGGCCGCGCCCTCGGACGCCAGCCCCAAGACGTCAGCGCCCACGCCGTCCACCCCCTCGGCGCTCGCCACGGCGTCCAGCAGCACGCCCACCAATCACCATCCCGGCGTGGACGACGGCGACTCGACGGCGCCCACGTCCGTCAAGGACCTGGAGCACGCCATGTCCAAGCACCTGCCCACCTTAAGTAAATGTGAGTACAGCGATCTAGCTCGAAGAATGGTTAGGTTAGGTCAGGTCACTCCTCATTTTCGTGTACACTGGAGTACGCCAGACAGATAACGTTACATCATGGTTACATAGGTTCAGTGTGGGTAATAAAATAAGTGCACATGGTAAAAATAGAACCCCCCTCTGGAGCCGGTATTTGAACCCGTGACCCTCGCCTTGACCTCTACGCTGCGATTTATTTCGTCTCAGGTGTTTCTCATGATCTCAGATGAGTGGTCACGTGCAAGTTTTTGGTTCAAATACCGGCTCCAAAGAAGTGTTCAGTTTTTACCATGTGCATTTGCTACCCACACTGACCCTAAATATAATATGGACATTACTTGAAATTATGGAGAGAATACATCGTGGTTACAAATAGGAAGTACATCCCAGGTGATCACATGGGTCACATGGGCTGACCCCGCGTTTCGAGTTGTCAGTTTCGTTCGGGTTATATGTGCTGAGTTTTTGGATGGGGCCTTTGGCGGGGAGGATTTCTTTTGGAAAGCTATACAGCGAAACCATGCGCTACTCTCACCGGCCACCTGTTCACTCGGTACTGTGGGGTGGGGTGGGGTGGACCGGCACCACCGCACCACGGCCCTGTGGAATCACCAGCCTAGTCACGTCCATTGTCCGTCCGTCAGCCTCGGCGGTGCGCCGTCCAAGCAGGGGACAATGCATCATTTTTAGGACGTGTAGTATTCATGAATTCCTCTTATCATTTTTCTGAGACGTCGTGCGTTGGAAACAAGCTCGGAATATGAAATTCGGCCAACGAGTTACCTTCGATCGTTACTTGGTTTGAGCCTAGTCAGAACCGTGACGTCCAGGCGCGGATCCACGGGGGTGGGGGAGGGTGGGGGGGTGGGGGTGGGAAGCGACAATCCCCCCCCCCCCCCCCCCCAAAGATGCGTCGGCGAAGCCGACGTCCCCTGGAAGCTAGGCAAGCTGCACAACTTTCAGCCTGTAGGTAGGCATAAAGTGCAACATTCGCCTCCCCTAAGGGATGGTTTGGGATCCGCGCCTGATGACGTCAAAGACCGACTCGAAGACCGAAATTCGCGTCGTATTCAAATCAAATCGACGTATTATTTGCAGTCACAAGTCCGATCTTAGAGTCGAATCGACGTGAAATGGATACCAATATGAACGATCTCTGGCTCTGGGGAGGTCTGATTCGAAATGTTTGCCCGTACAGGTTCCTCGCCGCCGCTGCTGTCGCTGCAGTCCCACGGCACGACGGACTTCAGCACGGACACGCTGCTGAAGCAGCAGCAGCAGCGCAGCACCATCCAGTGGATCGGCGCGCACCACCACCTGAACCACCTGAACCACCTGAACCACCAGCAGCTGCAGCACTCGTCCGCCGCGCCGCTGCCCGCCACGGCGCTCCTACGGCAGCTGTACGCCAACCGGGAGTCCGTCATCCGCGCCAACGTGCACGCGGGGCCCTCGCCGGGGTTGGCGGCCAGCCTGGCGCCCGGCGGCCGGGCCGGCTCGGTGGGCCCCGGCGGCGCGGCCAGCTCGTACTACACGGGCGATGTGAGCCACGTGGGGCCGCTGCCGACTCCCCCCGGCAGCGAGGGCTCCTCGGCCTACGGCGACCACCAGTTCCTGCTGCACAACAACAAGGTCGGGAACGGCGGGACCACGGCGGACGCCTTCAACAGCCTCGTGTCGTCCTACTCGGCGACGGGTGGCTATTCGGTGGACTACCACTCGGCCATGACCCCGCCCAGCTCCGTCTCGCCGCGTGATAAGCACCAGCACCAACAGCTGAACGCGGGCGCGTTCGACAGCGGCGTCTACTCGGACGTGCTGAGGCACCAGTACGGCGCCATGGACAGCTCGCCGGCGCAGCCGCTGCCTCTCAAGCCGCAGGCGTACCACAGCACGCTGGACGCCGCGACCGCGGCCGCCTATGCCGCCTCCTCCGGGTCGCTGGATCAAAGCCAGTTCTACCACCAGGGTTTCCACTTGTACCATGCGAAGCAGGCAGCAGGCCCATCCGCCTCGTGGTACTCGGCTCCGTCCTAGTGCGACAAGACACGCGACGCCACGCCGCGCCACGGACTGCTGGCCAGGGAATTCACTACTGCACAAGTAGTGCAAGTTCCAGTATATACCAAATTCTGTTGGCGTTGCAGCTTGTTCACGCAAAGACATTTTAGCCACTCTCAGTTGAGATGGAAAGCAGCCGCTCGAGACATTTCAGTGAACTGTTTGCTCACTTCATGGGCTAAAGCTTTAAGTGTACAGTGTTAGTTATGATTCTCATCACAGATTTTTGTTCATGTTATGATATTTACTTTGATGGATTTTGTAAATTTGTGTCTTTGACTTTAAAGATAATTTTCAGCCCTTGTAAAAAGTTTTTGTTCTTCGGTTGTGTTTACTGGTAGTGGTAGCAAAGCATCGATGCAAAAGTCAAGAACATGTCCCATGCAGCATGGTAAATTATAAATAGTAATAAAGTAATATTCCTTTAATTTTAATAGCTTTGTATGGTGATGTCTTAAATTTTGTCCTATTAGGAGAGGAATACTCGGTGAACCGATGTAAAGTAACTGTGATGCCACAACCTACTAGCTGCCTGGAGGCACTTAACAGTCACACTCCTTTGACTGTGCCACTACATATCTGATGTGATCTCCTGTTATAACACAATTTAATGTGTTATTGTTGCCTCCTTTGTAGAGTTTGTTTTGTTTAATTAATTGCGACAACCATTTTGAAAGGTAACATGTCTGAACATGACACAGCTGAAACAACTGTTGTAGTTTGAAACAATATCCCTGTAGTGCAGGCTTCTAAACACTCAAGATGAGTTTTTCCTTCACTATAGATTCATTATTATATGCTTTGAGCTAATTTTGGATGTAAAAAGCTCGTTTTTGGTCTCTTTTGATTAGTCTATTGGGCGGAAGAAAAACTTGTTTTTCAATGGGGCGGCCTCATTGTTTTACGCAAGAATGACAACTATTTGCTCATTGCTGTTCTGAAAGGGCAGTTCTGTGAGTCAGAGTAGAAGACTTATTTCTTTTCGTTTTATTTGATCTGAAATGCATTCCCGTTTAAAGTGAAATTTTTTACACATGCACCACTTATGTGCTTTTTCTTATCTTCTTCATTTTAGATTTGGTAAACTTGAAAGTTTTTACTTATTTGGTTATTCGATTGCTTAAAAAAGTATCTCTGATTTACTTTCTTCCCCTATTTGCTAAGCGCTAAGCACCATACAGCTATTTCCTTGAAGACGGTGCACAGTAGTAGAACCAATGATCGTGATCACTCTAATTATCTGTAAAAATAGTGTTCCATAAACCATCTTAGTTGTATATGTACATAATTAATGTAAGAATTATACAGATGTATTACCAAGGAACCTGGATGTGTGATAGAGTCTTGTTTATGTTTTTGTTATGCAAAACTATTTGTACCAAAAGATTTTTCAATATTTGTTTCCATTCTGCTGCTTATTTTAGTAAGCAATGAAGAGTGATTGCATTTCCCATGAAAATATCATTAAGGAGGAAATGAAAGTCCATGCCTTAGTTGTGTTGTAGACGCATCTTTGATAAACTGTGGGTTCAATGAGAGCGGAGTTTAAGGAATGTGATCTTTTCTCAAATGGAAATTTTTTCTAAATGACAAAAATGTTTTTGACCTCACTTGCAAATTTTTTTTTATCTCTTATTCAGATTTTTCCCAGATGAATTTCGTCTAGGTAATATTTGCACAAACTGTGTAGTACATTGGCCCCTTATTCCAATTTCTTGAAAGGTTCTTTCGACATTTAGAAACTGTTTTTAAAGTGCCCAAGCCAAATACTTTGTGACAGTGAATTTTCATTGTAGATTGTGTCTTTTAAAAGTGTTCCCACATCCATTATGAATTTGAATCACTTGAAATATAAATTTTCATCATGTAAACAAAATTGAGGAACTTGTCTTTGTGGGTGCAGGATCTTTGCAGCCATGGAGGACCAATATTACATTCCATTCTATGGTAGTCCTTCATTTTCATAGTGCATATGTTTAGATTTGTGATATGTTATAGTATACCAATGCCGGGGATTCAAAGTTTGATCCCTTTTATAAATAGTGGCAGAAGCGCTTTTTGTTTATTTGTTTCATATTTTCTCTGTGCAATAGTTTCCTATTAAATTGTTCCTGTTATTCTGATGTTAATTTTTATTTGTAAACATCAACAAGTGGTTTAATTTTTCTTGTTAAATTTTCTTAGAACTTGCATTTTTTGATTGCAGAGGCCTACTCAAATATTGGTTTTGAATTGTGAAGGAACTGATTTATTCCCCCTTTCTCAAATACAGAAATGGGTTCTGATTGCTATCATTCCTATCATCACTGATTTTTATGAACGGAATTTCCTTATCAAAGAAGTCTCTCCTGGCATTTAAAAACAGTTAACTCAAGTACATGTTAAGTAAAGTAGTATAAAGTTCTTGCCACTCATGGGAATGAGTTAAAATATATCTCTTTACTGAACAAAGATACACAGGGAAAGGGTCCTTTTGCAATCAATAATGTCAAATCCTTAAACATATTCTCATTATTTCTGTTGATGACATGAGTGTAAGTTCTAACTTTATTTATATTTGGTTTCTATCAAAACAAGTAAGGTATTATTAAAAAGAATGTTACTTGCCATGGAAGCCAACTCTTAATTTTCCTTGATCCTCAAACATCTATCCAACATTAATTAGTTAAGAGCCACATTCTCATCTCCTAGCTCTTCTGCAAGACCAGGATTATGCTGGAATACCCAAGATTGGCAAGAGTGAGAAATCGGTTGCTGCCAATCATGAAATGATAATTTTACCACCAAACTAGGGTAGTGCGTGAAAAAGAAAAAAAGGAATAACTTTTTTGTTGTGACAATAATGGAAAATGAATGAAAGGAACATTATTGTGAATTTTTGACAGTTTAAACCGCTATTGCTTCTCCTCAAGTTGCGATTTTGAGCATTCTATGGAGTAAAGCGTATGGGTGTCATCCATCAGCTTATCAAGTTGGAATGAAGCGAGGTGGAAAGATCCACCCCTAAAAGAAAAAGAACAAAATAAACAAACAAAAAACAAGCCTTGTCTATGTTTTAAGCAATTTTGAAAAATTCAAAGTGATAAGGAATAGTCCTTTGGATATTCTAAGACCTATGCACCTCTTCGAGTGAACCAGCAGAGCAACAACCTCTGTTTAGTTATTCAACTTCCAGCAAGTTCAACCTTCACAAAAAGGTTTGTTATGGCAAAACTAAACACAAACTTCATCAAAAGTGATTGGTTGCATGAATTCGGTCTCACTTTCAAGAATACCTAATGTGTTTGATATGTGTTCAAATGCCACTTCGAGATGTTACTTTAGCTTTGGTCAGGGAAATTATTCAAGTAGACACAAAAATGTTTTTAGAGAGGCTCATCATAGATTTTAATTTGAAATAATGGAAATGTTTGCGAATACAATATTTTCTAGCCAAGAAAATCAACATCTTATCATACAGGAAAAGAAAAAACACAAACACGATTTTAGAGAGATCCGTCATGAAGTTCAAAATGAAATCATGCATCTTCAGGGAGGAAGTTCTTAGCCAAAATAATTCGACATCTTACCATACAACAGGAGAAAAAAATATGCAAGATAAAGCAAACAGCAAACAACAAATTAGAACAGATATAGATGCCTATGGAATTTGAAATACCAAAATACAGAATCAAAACTTGCCATGAAAACGATAGTACTTTTACACGAAAGTACAAACACAAATTTTCATAAAACATTTAAATCTTAAAAACATTACTTCGCAAGAGTTTTAAAATATAGAATAGTTAAATTAAACTAGCGCGCAACTAAAGCCACAACAAAGTGACAATAAGCAATGCGAGATGACAGTTGTGAAGGAAAATAAATTTTTCCACACCGAACATTGCACAGTTGCACCAGGTTAGATTGCAAGTTGACAAAAATTACTTAAAAGCAAAGTTGGATGTTAATAGACATAACTAAAACTCATAAAGGAACCTCATTACTGGACAAGCAAAGCACTAGAATTAGCACAATAACAAAAGCACAAACACGCTGTCTCTTCTAAACTGAAACAAAGGAGTTTTACTTTTCACATACCCTATGACCATTAATTATCGAATAATTGATTGTCGGACAATAAGTACCGACAGGATCAAGGGGGTTTGTCGTTTGCCACTAAGACTGCTGAGTGGCAAGTACTGGTTACAAAGCAATGCTGTTATAACAACTGTCGGACAATCGGACGTCGGACAGGTGGGACGTACCCAGCTGTGTTCCACAAAATGAGAAGCATTCAGAAAGAATTAGAAATCTAACTAACAGATGATAGGTTCTTTGTAAGTGATATTTACATCTCTATCATTGGATATTTTAATCGCATTGATGATTTCCATATCACTATTTTCAGTCTAATATTGCCGTTTCATTTCTGAAAATGTTCTCTAACACAGAGGAGGTTAGAGCAATGTATTGCAATGTAGTGCTCAACTTTGACCTACAATGCGATCTAGCACTACAATAAACGAATAAATAAATAAATCAAGAAATACACATCACACACTGGAATCTAAAATGCCTCAAGCAGGCACAAAAGATTTCACATATACAATTACATACCCTGTGATTTTTTTAAAAGTGACTTTAAAATAGTATAAGTTCTGCAAGTGAAATCAACAAAGTCTTAGTACGTCATTTCAAGTTTTAACATCCATATTTCTGTGTTTTGTTATAATTTGTTATAATCTTACATGGATAAGGTTTGCAATTCTCTTCTGTTGTTTTTGCTTCCTTAGGTATCTTTGTATCTTCTGAGCATCCTGGAGCTTGGTTTGGTTTGATTCTGGTCCTGCTTGGGAACTTAGATACTCTGCCCTCCAGGGAGGATGCTGTATGCACAAATAAATTATGAGTCAATCAAGGCAAGGCAGACTTATAATACAGACTTCTATGAGTATTTCAGAAGTACCAAAATTAGTGAGGAACGCATCATCCCCATATGCAGATCTGACCTATGTGTCAGGATTCTGTCAAGTAAGTCAAAATCAGTTCCTGTTTCACCCGGGATGGTTTCATCGTGAGCTGCAAAAGGAATTACACATGTGTTAGTCCTCATTAGTTGCAATGTTATGTTAATGTTTCATTCTCTATTATGATCAAAGTACCTTTTCTTTTGCATAGAAACACTGCGGATTAACTCACATTCTTCCTAAACATCTCGGGAAGCAGCAAAATTTGTGGGTAAGGTAACACAGTAACATCAATATCCACAGATAAAAAGCTGACGATATCCTCGACATCTTGATGCAAAACTGCCTGAGGTGTCACAATTCCGTCAAATAAGTCATCTTAACTTGTGTCAGAATCATTTCCTTTTTCGTCCAGGATGGTTTCATCATAAGCTGCAAAAGAAATTGACCAGCTCAAGACCAGTTTTGAGACAAATGTTTGAGCGATAATATGCGTGGCTAAGTCGATGGTCTTTGTGAGGTCGGATTGGTGGCATCATTTATGTGCTCTGTAGAGAAATTTTGAAGAAATATACATTCTATTCTATTCATTCCAAATTTGACAAGAGGCACATCTATTCAATCTAAAAGAGCTGGGGCAATGTTTGGATGGATGATACCTGCCTTTGTAGCCCTTTGTATCTTGCTTGATCAAACATCTGTAAAATAAAATAAAAATTTCTTGTTTTATAATTTTCCAATGGTAAAAGAGTCTGAGCAGCAAAAAATTCTTACCACACATGTTTACTCCAGCAAGTTTTACAGCTCCACATACATGGCTCACTGGTTGCTACAGAAAGGGAAAAAAAATAAACAAAGAGCTAATTGAGTACAATATTACCATTTTTAACCTATGCAATTATTCAATGGAAAGTACTTTATTAGATGTTTCATATTTTTTACCTGGACTGGGAACCTTCTGGATCCTCCTGGGGAACTTGATCACTTTGAACTTCATTATTCATGTAGAAATTGGCAGTTTTCCTCAGTTGCATATTTAATGCTAAGGTTCAATGTAACTTCATTCTCTGCAAGCAAATTTTAAAACATCAGGAAACATCAGTATGTAGAATTTCAATAAGCAAAAAAGTACCTGCTTTATGATTAGCACTTTGGAGTATTTACAAACCATTTTAAGAGGATCTGTCAGTGTCATCATAGATCTGTGTTCCTATCTTAAGTTAAAGGCAATACCATGGCTTCCCTCCCTGATTGCAAGGTATGAATGATACCTTTGAGCAATTTGCGTCTTCTTTGAAACTGACCTCCACCAGCCAAAGACAACTTGCTTGTAAGGTGCGTAACTCCAGAGCACCATTAGATCTCTATGCTTCTTGGATGAATGAGGTGGTTTTCTGATTACATGAATTTCATGGAAGAACTAGCTTTTGAATCCATTGCCAAATGCTCATATTTGTGAGTGATACTAGTGCATATATTTCCTTAGTTTTTACCTGAGTTGACTGGAGCATGACTTTCAAAAAGACTGCTCACAAATATTAACTTTGAGCACTACATATAATGCTAAGTCCACACTGCGCCTTTCAGGAACTATCTTTCTCCCTCTGAATCAATCTCAATTTAGACCTGCAATTCATGGGATTCTATCAGGCTGTTTGCATCTTGTCATGTTGGGATATTCTTTCAATATCAGATTATTTTCGGGGTTCAGAGTCTGGCGATGGGAAATAAATTAATATAGGTCATATGGAGGGTACAGTTTGAAGACATGTGAATATTGACAATATTTACCATTTTCATTGCCAGTATTTGACCCTGATAAAGAGTCGCCAAAAGGTCATCTTCATCTTTCCAAGAATCATCAAACAGCTACAACTCAGTGAATTTCTATGGCTATTTGTGAATAAGGCCAGGAGACAGTTCTGCACCACATTTTTTCCATGTGATCATTATGAAGGTTTTCAGTCTAAAATTGAGAGGAACAGAAACATTAGCAATTGGGAGGATCCAATACTAGGAAGGTTAAAAATGTCCAAATACAAGTCTAGCAGGAAAAGTAAAATCCAAATCTATCTATTTTGGTTCTCACAAGCATAAAAGCAAGATGAGGAAGTAAGACATGTTTTTGAGTGACTTTAGTAAAATTCCCAAAGAGAAGTTAATAAAGGTTCTTTCAAGCTCATTTGACAACAAAATTATGTAACTTAAAAACAGAAAAAACAATGCTAGTTCAAAACTAAGAAACATGGATTGCTTGCATGAAAAGCAAAGTTAATCCAAGCGTGGCTATGACATCAATTCAAACCCAATATTCTGAATGTATGGTACAATATCACAGACGAAAAAGATAAATTCAACATCAAAACTTTTCAGCCATTTGAAGAATTAAAAAACTATTCACTGCATTACTGCGCTGACTTTCATACTTTCATATAAGTACAAATGTATTATGTAATTCATATTCCATAAGTGACAAATCAAAACACTGCACAAAAATGTAAAATATTAGATATTAGCAAATCTTTATGCCAATTACCGTAAGAGGAGTATTGATTAAAATATAATCTGAAAAGTTGAATTACATACCCGAGGACTGAAAAAGTTAGTTGATCAGCTTTATTTTTAAGCTGGATTAGTAACAGCTCTTCCACTTATATAGCAGGCCTCACATGGTAGATGCTTTACAACTCCCTTGAAGAGAGAAAATTAGGATTAATCACCAGAAATGAAGTTAGAAAAGCAAAACATTTAAAATAAAAGTACACATTGGCGATTTAAATCTAAACTTTGCACGACAACACTATCCACATTATAAAGTGGTGTCTACATTTAAGAATCTTTGAAAATAAATTCTGAACTTAATCTGCATCGATTGCAGGTTCCTTACAAACTGGGCTCTCCTCTTGTCGTGTACCTGTTTTCCAGCAGAGGTACAATACTTGTAGGGCTTGTACTTGCTAGGTGTCTTCCTCTTGACTGTAGGTCACTTGGGCAAATTTCATAAACACCGCAGCACAGTACTTCTTCGGTTGTTGGATCAGTTACTTGCAAGCTTTTGATCGCAGTGTTTCCTTGTATCTTGTTTCTCTGAAGGTGTTGTGATCAATGAAACAACTGTCGAGGGAGCTTTTTCGCCACATTTTGTAATTTGTGTTGGAAGCCCCCATACAAATCTCCATGAGGCGCACTTCAGAAACAAAAGTCAAAACTTGAGAAACAAACTGATGGCGATTTCCATAGGCAAGTCTAATGATGGTACATTTCTTGAAAACTGCATGGTCTTCAGACAGCTCTTGCCCATGAATGAAAACTCACACTGCTCCATCAGTGGAAACAACATGCGACGGGTCAGGAGAGAACATTGCAATGTGGAAACCATCTTCACCTCCACTGACACTCCACCTTGGTGGTAGCAAACTCTGGACCTCAGGAACAATGGCATCCACATCTGCCACCTGGAACAAGAGGAACGACATATTACTACAAATGTAAGCACTGAAAAAATTAGTACCATGACAAAAAAAAAAATAGTGATACTCACAGAGTGATACTCAAAGAATCAACGTCATTGAGTACACTGTCAGTGCCTTGTACATCTGCGAGTGGCAGAGCAGGAAATGGCTGCAAGTCAGATGGCACAACGTCTCCAGCTGACTCCCTGTCTCTGGGTGACGACGGAGTATACACATACATGGAATGGTCCTTGCAAAAATAAAGGAAAAACAAGCAAGTTAAAACAACTGCATATTAAAAAGAATCACAATAGTACGTGTACAATTACTAATGCCTTCCTTCAGTAATTTCTTCACCTTGCAATGCAGGAGATGGATTTCTCGTGGATAACACAGAGTCATTGTGTTCATCAGTATGTTCCTTATAGGCTGCTGGACGCACATAGTAGTTGTGTTCAACATGGTCCTTACAGACTGCTGGACGCACATAGTAGCTGTGTTCTACATGTTCCTCACAACATATCTGTACAGTATAAAAATGAGTTTCATTATTGACATGTATAAAATATTTGTCTTCACTTAGAGAGGAGAAAAATAGACTTACATATTCTTCAATTTGCAAAGAATCACTGGAATCATATTGAGTTGGGCTGCTGACATTGACTGAACGGCTGAGGACTGATGTCAAGTCCGGTTCATGAACGTCTTCATCACCACCCTGCAGAACCTGCAATTTTCGGTGTTTAATTTATTACACAATTTTTTAGAGATACCTGCTTAAAGAAGGCAAACGAAATCTTTGAACATAAACGTACAGGTCCATCTGATGCAGTGCCATTGTCAAGAACTACAATGAAAACATCATTTCAATTTGGGTACGTAACGCTAGACGTACCCAGACAATTCTTGTCTACTTCGGGAAGTAGTGCTATATACGTTGTGTACGACGTCGTACGAACTTCCCTGAGGCCGGGTTTTGTGGTTCGATGGGATAACAGAACTTAAAGTTCTCGGAAATCGTAGTAAATGCCTGTAATGCTTGAAGTGTTGTAGGTTATGTGGCCCCCCTCTAGTACGCGACGAAAAGTGTGGCCGTAGTAATTTTTCATACCCACAATAAACCAGTGTGGCAGCCACCACTCCTCCCCCACCCTACCGACCAAGACCGAGAGATGGAGAGGCGCGAGGATTCGAAAGCGTCGCGCGGCTGAATGCCTACTAGTGGAAGTGGTGAGTACAAATGCAACAGTGATGTCGCTCTTGCTGATTCCAAAGTAAGTAAAGTGATTGATGCAGCCAGGTGGTTTGCGGAAAAAACTTTCCTTGTGATTCTATTCATAATATTTTCATTGCATCTTTAAATAATGTTAGACCAAAGTTAAGAACTGAGGACTTTTTCTTTACTTCAGGTCTTGTTGAAATTACCCTATTTGCCAATAACATTTCACAGAATTTGGACAAGAGTGGAGTTGACGCACTTTTTATTATGTTACGTTAACCATTAGGGACGTGTTCTGTAATGCAATAGACTGACATGTAGAACATGTTTGAGATATTTGAATTTCACTCTAAAATTTTCTGTGCAGTTCCTTCTTACAATCTTCAACCCTGTTGTGTGGGAAAGGCATCCTTCCTGCTCCCAGTACCTGCAAATGCAGTGGTACCCTCATATGTCTCTCAAGAATCTATTTTCCCCCATTAAATTACCATAAAAAAATTTTAAGGGTACTTTTCCCAGCTATATATATTTTTTTTCCATGAAATGTGCGTAATGTTTTGTTCTAATTCTTTCTCCGCAATCTTGTATATAATATCTCCCATGAAGTGTGAGCTATCATTCTCTCAATTTGCTTGTTTGTCGAAGCCTGGCTGGTATGTCTCCTTAGACTTCAATAAGAAATACTGATCACGGGTGAATGATTGGGGTCTTAAAAGATGCAGTGCATTCTCTTGCATCTATAGAGCCATCACTTTTTAAATTGGGTTTTGGATGTGAGGTCCTAAATATACATGCATTTTCAATTGCAAAGTCATAGTTTACATTTTTGATGTCTGCTCACTGGCCTATCATACCATGTTATGATCAATGTTTAGTGATCTTAGGCTGTAAAGTTTCAGTAAACTCTGCTAATTCTTATGAGCCATCATTTGTTAAATTAAGTTGATGGTTTATGTTTTTGAGAATAAATTTATTTTGTAAGCAATCAGTCCAAAAAATCAACTTGCCCTTCTTCATCTCTTCTTTGAACTTTTTGGCCTATTATGAAGAAAGCTCATGTAAGGATGACCTGAATGCACAGGGAATGGTATCATTTCGGTAAAAGGATTGTTTTTGTAGTGGTTTTACAGAATCAAGTTCTTGCCATTAACATAATATTTTGAAACATAAACTGATTCATAAATATTTCTCTGGTATGCCTCAAAACTGGTGGATATAAGGTGCTTTGCATGCATATGACAGATTTTATCCTCTCTCCATCTCAAGTCAAAGCAGTTGTGGCATTGGAGAGCTTGTGTCATAGTCCTGCTGTGGCTGAATGAAAAGCTGCTACACTTCAGTTAGTCCATTTCCCACAGGGTAAGGTCATTTCCACTAGAAAAAAAAATTAAACAGTGCCAATCAATCCAATTTAAGAAAAGAATTTTTTTAAGTTTCAAAGATTTTAATTCCACATTAGAATATAATATTGTAATGACTTACTCCTTATGATTAACTATTTTTCCGAAAGAAAGATTTCAAGGGTTCTAAAAGTGACTCGATCACAGGAACACACCATGATTTACCAATTAATTTAATCCTTGTGGTGGTTGATAATCCACAGTCACTAAAATGTTCTGGAAATCCAAACAGGATCTCATATTCATTAGGATCCAGGAATTCATAGCTGCCATCGCATAAAACAGGTGGTAATTTGTCTCTACCTTTAAGCAAAAATGATAAATTCTCAATTTGAGATGCACATTCATTAGTTGAGATAACTTTATGCTATTGGGCTTACGGAAGGACGTACCAGAAAGCTGTGATGATCTATTACCCGTCAGTGTAGGTAATTTGTCAACCACTGCGGTTTTATAACACCGCAGGTAGTCTTGGAGTTGCATTTGGTCATTCTTACTGTGTCTTGTTTGTGTCAGTTCGGAAACATTTCCCCAGAAATTTCTTTTCCTTGCCATGGGCACAAATGCTGAA
This sequence comes from Aptinothrips rufus, assembly GCA_902196195.1. NCBI lineage: Eukaryota > Metazoa > Arthropoda > Insecta > Thysanoptera > Thripidae > Aptinothrips > Aptinothrips rufus. The sequence continues at coordinate 1,178 of CABIKL010000260.1, read as the reverse complement.
GAGCAGTGCTGAGTGGGTTCACATCCTAAGAACCTGGAAGGTAGAGGCAAAATCTTATTGTAACATAAAAGAATAATTACAAAGCTTGTTAAACTTAGAAAAAGTCTTACGTAGATATTGTTTGTAATGTCTCTTTTTCCATAGAAGTTGTGTTTTCAAACAGCCAATAAAGAGTGCGTCCTGTAGTGCTTGCCTTCTCCTGAAGGTATTTCATGATTCTAGCATAGTCATAAAAGAGTGGACCGCTTCCGGAATGATCTACAACATAGACTTTGTTGTGTATTAAAATGGATAATACCAGTACAGGAAGCAAATCGAATCCACGTGCAACAAATTTACCATTCAACCCTTTCCGTCTCCAATTGACTCTACTTAGCTGGTCACAGGGTGATCCACCAATTAATAAGTCAATACGACCCACTTCATTAAGTACATCTGATGTGATGTCTTTGACAGATCCGAGGGGTATAATGTTGTCTCCGAAATTATGCCTCTGGACTCGAAGTGCACTTTTGTCAATTTCACTTGAGTAATACTTCTCTATTTGAAGATCAAACTGATTATTTAGAATGTAATAGCCTGTCCCTATTCTATCAAATAGAGACAGTACCCTGATTCGTGGTAAGTGAGCATCACGTTGCTGCAATCAAAATTGATACCCATTACTGCCAATATTGAGAGATTCTTTAAAGAATTCATGCAACTGTGCATTTCAGTTGCTCACTTGTAAGGGCATAGCAGTGGAAGGGCTCAAAGGGTTGGTATTGAACCCCCGAAAGTCATAAAGTCAAGAAATTTATTGGCTTGCTGTTCCTGGCTGACTACTCCATCATCTCCACGAGTAACAGTAGCTGGTGGCTCTAATTGCCTATAAATATTTTATAGAACGCAGTATAAGAAGATGTTTAGTTGACACATGACTTCATTTCCTCAGATGTAATTGACACATGAATTACCTGTATTGTCTTTTTCCTTTACGTATGGAGCCAATGAATTTCCTATAGCCCTTCTTTCTATTTGCTGGTCTTCTTGGATTTCTTGGCATGCTCCTATGTTTCTTTCGATTCCTGTAACAAACCATTTTCTGCTGCAGTTCCTGAGTAAGTGAACATTATTTTCTCAGCAACTTTATGTCCAGAAGGAAGGTGAAATCAGCCCTCATGACATGCGTTTGGTCC
>CABIKL010000259.1:0-26080 GCA_902196195.1 Aptinothrips rufus | reverse complement strand
CTGGGCTGGCGAGACGGAGTCGGAACAGAGCCGATGCGCTCCCGACGACATCCAGTTCATTATGGCAATGGCACGCGGGTTGCTCCTCGGCTCAGCGCGACCCTAGCGCTCCTAGCGGCCATTGCCCAGGGCGAATCAACGCTTAACCGCGCATGAACACTGGAATTTTAAATTGAAAGGAAAATTTTACTCTGTGTGGTCACAGTAACCAGATTTCTTTTTCAAACAAAACGCGAAACCATTTCTTCTTTGAAATAAGCGACAGCGAGATCCGACGGATCCGACGATTCACACCGCCTTCATCTTAACGATCTTAAGCCCAAAACAAGTGGCCGGTCTTGCAGGCGAACAGCGGGAAGCACGATAAGCTCAAATCTCATCGGACACTTGTGGCTTGTGGCACAAATAGGGTCGTGAAGTAAGAGAATGGCATAACAATAACAAATTTATTAAAACTTTTCACAGTACACATAAGAAATCAGTTCAAATTCTAGAACATCTTAAATGAACAGTCACTTTCACAGGTACATAAGATCAAACCTTCCAGGCTTTCTTAACATAAATTTAAAAACATCAATACTTTTTTTTGTAACAATTCTCTTTTTTTCAACTTAGTCTTAGTCAGATAAAAGTAAAACAAACAAACTTCATGAATGTAAGAAAAGGAATGTGTTCAAAGGATTACAAATTGACACCTGGCACATTTTACACCAGTGTGCGGATACTATGAAATTTTCCGATGAAACTATAAACCAAAGGGAGACATACGAAACTGTATAAAAATTAAAATTATAAGGAGAGCTGTTACAATTTCTGTTGTGCGACGGACTCCACAAAAACATAATTTATTTCTACACAAGTCAAAACTTGCTGATACAACCACAACAAACCTTCAACAAACTACTTTTTCATTAATCTCGGGAAATATTGTGCTGAGATGGAAATTAGTGAGAGTTGTGGCACTGGGCGACTGGATGTTACTATTCTGGGGAGGGTGAGAGGGATGCATAGAAAGTCTGGAGGCTGAGTACAGTGTGTCCTGAGAAGCAGGCATAGGGTAGGAGGGATGAGACAAGAATGGGGGATGAGGAGGTGGATGATGATTTGTAAAGTTAAGGTCATCTTGCAAAACTGTTGATGACATGTTTATGTAACCAAAATCCATAATGTTCGATGAAGAAGACACAGGTGCAGAACCAGAGGAACTAATCACAGAGTTATTATTGCTTGTTCGATGACGTCCTGAAGTGCCTCCACTGCTTGCTTCAGAGTGATCGGAAATTCCAGTGGGGTGATGTATTCTCTGAGGATTTGAGTTATCTTCGATAGGTCTATCAGTAATATTTTGTAAACCATATGAATGATTTCTATGGGGTCGAGATGGATTCCCTAGCATGAATGATGAAACAGTGTCTGAGTGTAGGAATGTACATTGATAGTCAGTCGTCCGAGGTGGAGGTAAGTCAGAAAGAAATTGTGTTTGTGGTCCCTGTGCTTGCAATGTAACAGTCCCACTATTTTGAAACGCCGTAGATCCTCCAACATAATTGTTGGCAAAGTGTGTACCGTGGCTACGCTTTTTACGCTGAGGAAGCTGATTTATTTGTTGGACATTGGTGGAAGAAAGTAAAGCTTCAGTGGAGTAGTTGCTGGAGATAGGCTTTGGTGCACTTTGTTTAGAAGACTGGCACATAGCATTGTCGTGATCAGTAAAGGGTCCTGTATATGAAATGTTCTCTTTAGTGGAGGAGCCAGTTCGACTTTTACTTGCATTACCATTGTCAACCAACTGGCTCACAGATAAGAAAGAACCAGCACATTCTTGGCCAGAAGAAACATTGGTCTCCTCCACAGATTTGTCTCCACGTCTTGATGAATGAGTCGTACGTTTGTTTGTCTTCTTGTTACATGTAGGAGGATCATTGTTATAAGATGGCAAGAACGGGCGACTAATGTTACTGTCTCCAAGGGCTAAATCCCCAACAAGAGTAGGAAGTGTTGATGGAATCATCATGTTCCCCAGCATTGACGTACCTCCATTTTTGCTTGGTGACCATGCAACATTATCATGGAAATTTTCTATATTTTCATTTCCAAAAAGGTGGAGTTCATTTCCTTTGTATAATGGCTGCCCGGAATGAGGAACATCTAAACAGAGGAAATTCGTCGATTGATCAAATACGTTTGGGGTGCTGTCAGAGTCTTTGATGTGCTCTGGCATGTATAGCAGCCCCTGAGTGCTGTTCATGCTGGAACTGTTACCGAAGGAGGGACCACTGTGATGCTGGTGCGATCTGATGTCTGGAGCAGTCATCCAGTTGACAGGAGGACGATGTAAGTTTGTGACAGACTCCTTGTTGTTCGGTCGGCCACACTGCTGCTGCTGCTCATGCTGGGGGTTTGCAGCCTGTCTTTGTTGGCTATGAAGAGCAGGTTGGGATTTGATTTGTAGTTCCCCATGTCCAGTCAGCTTGTTATATGGCTGCTGATGACCTGGAGCAGCAATTGGAGAACCATTACTGCACTGCATCAAGGAGGATGAATTTTCCTGGCTGAAGTTGAGTTCTGTTGAGGCCTGCTTTGAAGCTATCATGGGCGCACTACTATTATTATGATTGAAATGAGAGGAACTCTTCTTAGGAGTTCCTGAAGGATAAAGATTGCTTGATATTGTGTGCTCTTTTGGTACATTGTTGGTTTGATGATTGTACGAGCCCATTATGTGATTCTGCCCCATATTTTCTTTTAAGTTTGTATTGGGCCCATGTCTATACGAGGACACAAATGTTGTCTGCTTTAATTCTGGAGTAATGACCCCTTGGCTGTAATTCAGTAAATTCAGGGACTGCTTCAAACCATGTGTCTCTGTGGTTACATCCATTCCAGGCTTCAAATTTTGAGAGGAAGTATTTTCACCATAATATAAGTTGTTTGCTTTTCCTGGCTTCGAATCAGACGAGGAGAACATATTTGCTGAAGATATTGCTTGAGGAGTTGCCTGTCTGATACCTGATTGCCGATGAGAGAAAAGAACATTTTCACCTGGATTCAAAGGTACTTTTATTCCTTCTGATGTGCTGCACTCTGCATTCTTCCTCTCGGGTGCTTCTGGGAATGACCTCTTCAGTTCTGAATTTCTTCCAGCTGAAGTAAAGAAAGCTTGAGATGCATTCTGCACTGAGGCAGGTACTTGCTTCTGGTTGGACATGAGTCTAGGATCATAATTTGCAGGTACCTTTGATTTTGAAGAAACAGCAGTATGATGGTTTTGACTATAACTTGGAACAACACAATTTAATTTGTTACTTGAAGCCAAGCCAATCTCAGCCAACTGGGTGTAGTCAGTCACTGCCACTGCCGTCACTGTGTTCTGCAGCATCTGTTGCCCCTCCACTGGTTTGTTTGAAGCTTTTGATGATGGGAATATATCATGTACAGGAGCAAACTTTTGAACAGTTTTGGATGAATGACTGCCAGGTGATGAGAGAGTTGACCAGGAAAGTATAGCAGCAACAGATGATGATGATAAAGATGATGTGACTTGACTTCGGGAGCTAGCTGGTAATTCCTCTCCACTAGTACTAGAGCTCATTAACACTGGTGGGAGAACATAATTCACAGCGCAGTCAGAGCGTGAAGAACTCAACGTAGGAAAGTCTGGAAAAGTAGATTGAGACAAGTGAGGCATGTCAACCCAGTCTGATGGCTTATCACAGACCAAGAACGTTGCAGACTCATGAGAGCTGTTTAGTTTTAATGGCATTTTTGCCACCGCATTTCTCGAGGTAGATAACTGAGTTTCTGACTGTTTACCATGTTCTCTTGAAATACCGAGTAGAATATTAGGTTGATTTGATTCCGGCATCATTGAAGTAGAATGAATTTGGCCCATGCAAGTCTCCTTGTTGACATTTGAACATGGAGGTTGAAAATCTGTTTTGGATAGAAAGCTCTGTCCCTCTTTGATAGCAGCAGAGGTTTCTGAACTCTTGTGCAAAAAGTCAGTTCCAATCTTGACAGGCAAGACATTATTGATGGATTTATGAGAAAGATTTACATCATTTTCTTTCTGCATAAAACTGCGATTGTCAACAGCGGGATCAACTGTCTTGGTCTTTGTCGTCAGTGTTACAGATAGAGCATCTTGATTGAAATCATTAGAAGCACTATAAACCACACTGTTACTATCAATACTGGAGAATACACTTACACATTTTGTGACAGGAGTATCACAATCTAAGTTACCAATTTGTAAAATAGTTTTCATACCAGGTTGACTGTCATTATTTTCACAGACAGCTTCATCAGACAGGAGTTCGGAAGTCTTTGATGTTGATACCAATGGAAATGCAAGAAGAAAAGCAGCAGTTGGTGAGATAGACTCTGGATGCTGTCCTCCATTTGGGACTTGCAAAGAAGCAAATATATCATTGGAGATGTCAGATGCATGCAAAGGTAGACCGAAAGAGTTGTCAGAACTGTCAAATGGCTCCGATACATTCTTGAAACTGTCAATATTGCTAATGGGAATAAATGAATTTTTATTATTGTGAATTGGCAAGCTGGAAAATATATTATAACTTGTACAGGCTCGGTCAGACTTTGATTTTAGCTTATCTTGCCATTCGTTGTAGACATCTGTTGATGTGGATACAGCTTCTTTGCTCTTTCTTGAGGTACAACAAGAATCATTGACTTGTCCACTTGAAATTTCCTCATTCATCACATCCAACCTACTTTCACTATTGACTTCCTTATGATTTTGTGACATGGAACTTCTTGATGATAAAATCTCTTGCAAATGCATAGGGTCTGGAGCCTGAGCTGTGTGTTGAGTATTCTGAAACATTTGTTGCTGTTGAGCACAAAGTGCTGAAATGCTATAGTTGGATTTACACATTTTAGAAGGTGAGATGCTGGAACTATTGATAACACTTTCTGGATTTGATTTTCCAGCACCTACATCAATTCCATTGCTATCACATTTTGGCCGTTTCACTTCACCAGTGATGACAGGCTCATCAAAACGACGCTTGTCCACAGAAGAGAGGTTTGCTGGGATTGGTGCAGCTTGAGAGGTTGGACCCTCTTTTCTTGACGGTGGGTCACTCTTCTTATTGTAGCCAGGATGTGATTGCAGTTTAGCACTGATGGATCCCCCATTAACTTCGTTCTCTGAACCCTGCATACCAATTAGTTTTATCTCAACAAGCTCTTCTTTGGCCGCTGCTGATGATGCTAAGGCAGTCTTTACTTTTTTCACATCACTCTCTTGCTTGGAACTGATTCGAATCTCTACCATGTTTTTCTTGCCCACATCAGATACTGGCTCTGAATTCTTTTCACAAACAGTAATACAAGTCCTTTGCTGGGTCTCACCTGTACACTTATCAATTATACTTCCATTTACATTACTTCTCAAATGAATTTCATCTCCAGTAGAACTATCAGTACTTTTATCTGGGGAAGGTTTAGTTGATTCTTTAGCTTTAAACAATTTTCTGGCCTTTTTTGTAGGATCACTAGTTATTTCCCTTGGTCTAGAAATTACCTTGCTAGATTCCCGCTTTTTAAATTTTCTAGAACTACTTCGTGGTGTAATACTATTTAGAATAGCCTTTTGTTTTAAAGAAGGAATAGGAACCTTCCTAAGTTTTTTTGCTACTTTGTTGGGTGGTCCTGGTTGAATAGGCCGTGCATTGCCTCTACTACAAACTACTTTCTGAGTAGGTAGAGGACTTGGTGTCATCACATTACTCTGAACAAGAATAAAAGGGTTGACAGTTTTAACTCCTGTTACAGAGACAAGAAGTGGCAGGGGTCCTGCCAAAGAAGCACTAGAAGTGTTAGAAGTAAACAACAGTTGAGATGGCATTCGCAAAGGAGATGATTGCACCAACACAGAATTACTCGGTAAAACAGGAGGATTTACACCTAAATTTGAGTTTAAAGTATTTTTGTGGGGTTCTACCTGAATGGACAGATTCTTCTGAGAATTATTGACGTCATTGAATGAAGGTGGAATGACACAACTGATTGAGTTACCTTTCTTCTTTCCACCAACTTTCTTTTTTCTATCAATAACATTCCTCTGTAAAATGGCATAATCCCCATCACTGCATTTTTCTGTAATGTTACAAATCAAATACAAGTTATGGAAGCGAAGTTAGATAAGTGAGGACAAAATACATCTAAAAGATGGATACAAACCAATTTTTTTTAAAAGTAATGTGATCTCTGGGCTGACTGGGGCGGGTGGTGGATCAATCGAATAGCAATCAGCAGGTATAGTCACATTTGAGGAATTGAGGTATGAAATCAGCTGGCAAAATTTGTTAAGGATATGCAGTAACCATTTCTGTAGAATTTCTGAATCTGACTGTTGATATCCTAAAAATTAAAGCAGAGTTCTAATTTGAAGTCCGAAGCATGAACTTGGATGCTGATGAATATACACACCGTCCACATCTTTTGCCTTCTTTTCCTTCTGAAGTTGATGAATACAAGCAAGTGCTTCAGTAAGTATTGTCTTTTTACTTGCAGTCTGCCTCTCTACAAAACTAGGAAGAGCCTTGTGGAGCTCAAAAAAGGTCTGATTTAGTTTGTCTCTGCGACCTTTCTCCCATTCTCTCCCTTTGCTGAAAATGGCAGAAAAATTAACAAGGTTAGGGAACCAACCTCAAGATCTTTTAATTACCACAATACTATCTGAAAAATCTACAGAACCACTGTACATGTAGTTCTAAATAGGATACAATTATTTCACAACTTGACGTAAACTTTCTGCGATGGTTTGATAGGTTAAAATAACAATATCTTCATGAGGAACGAAGTCACTTGTGCATGTCAAGAAAGTTTAAGCCAGATACACACCCGTTATAGAACCAAGCTTTTTCTTTTGTGTTTTCCAAACAGGCAATTTAAAATCTAAATTTTTGATGCTAGAGCTGTAAAGATTAATTGTACAATTTTGGGAAACTTACCTTGCTTCCTTTTTACCCATACTTAAAATCCTCTGCTAGTTCATGGCAACGACAATCTTCAAGCTGGTAAAATGTCATTATAAGAAATGTCATTGATTCTTCATTGGGGCTTTCAAATGTAAACAAAAACTCCAATCTTCAACCGAACTCTACCTCCGGTTTACAACACTTCTCTCTCACTATAAGTATGGCCGATTTAGAGGCCCCTAGTAGGAAAGAGCTGGGGCCTCGAAATCGGCCATATTGTTCTTCCCGCCAATATTTCGTACCACGGTTTGAATTGTCATGGGTTGCTCAAATTCGCAATTTGGGAACAAGCGATAGCGGTTTCGAATAGTAAAATTTACTGCTGTCACCGCTGGTATGTGCTGCATGCTCACTTTTTAATCATTCATCTTTTCTTCCATACATTTTGCAGTTAAGAGGAATGGGTATTGTTTGATGCTGTGTAATTTAGAAAGATCTTCGTCTCCAAAGGTACTAAACAAGGTGGTACTATAGCTGCAATCAAGTGCGAGTATCACTCGAAAGGTGGTGAAAAGTTGAGACATTGGTTGTTTACTATTTCCCTTGTTTGTAATCAAGGTGTGGTGATAAAGAAAAGATTGGTTGAAAAATGACAAAACATCATAAGGAGATAAAAAGTCCAATATAATTCAGAAGGTATTACACAATTAAATAGTTATTGTGTGCATGTTTCAAAAGATTGTATCTAAATAAACGTTCTTTTCAATCAGGAGAGATACACAAAAAAATCATTGTCACAGAGCCATGCTAAGGATAATTGAAACAGCATCAGTCAAGTCAAGCCCTTCAAGAGTGTAAGCTAAATTTTCGGGGCTTGCATCTTCATCATTTTCTACATAATGTTGAAGCCACTTTCTTGCTTGACTTGTTTCATCAGCAGCCTCAGAAGAGAAAAATTGGATCTGAAAATAAAACTGGTAATTTTAATACGATAGCAATGTGAAAGAGTACGTAGAAAACTCAAATGCTTTTCATTTACCTCATCCTTTTGATAACCTAATTTCAAAGCTAATTTCTGCCACACCGATGACACAGATTCAGCCAATGCATCAAGCATCTTTTCATTGAATGACTGAGGTTTCTTCTCATCAGCATCATCTATGATAAAAATAAAAACAAAAATTTAATGAAAAAAACAAATGAAACAGCAGACACACACAATTGGTTATCCACCCTAAAATTGTCTCTTTAAAAGAAAACTACGCACCATCTTTAGCCTCCTCTCCCTTCATTGTTTTCAGAAGTTCCTCTTCTTCCTGCTCATTTCCAGCAACATTTTCCTCAGCTTGGCCTTCCAAGACCTCAGGTTTCACTTCTTCTTGCGGAGCTGCCTAATTACCATAAAAAGTTTTCATAATTACACAGAGCGTGTTTAACAATATGAAATGAAACTACTAACTGGCTTCATTCCATCAAGAAACAAATTTGAAAACCTTTTTATATATTGTGTTTTGGAATTAGGAATTAAAACCTTTAATCAACAAAAGACTTTCAAATTTTTTAAAGAGATTTTCATTAAATCTACCTCTCTAATCATTCTTTTCACATCTCTAAAGGTAGAATTATGCAAAGTAAATATAGAACAGAAAAAAAGAGTTGGACTTCACAGACAAACAATGTCTCACAAATTACTCAAATAGCACAAGGATGTACTTACTGTACCGGACGAAGGTCTATCCTTTGCTATTTTCTTAATCATAGTTTCTAAATATTCTGGCAACTTGCTAATATTATTACTGCTAAGCGTGAAAAAGTGAGGACTTCGACGAGATAGCAGCCGCAGAGCACGCCAACCAAAGTTACCATCATTAATCTTCCTTTAAAACAATTCAACAAACCAGTTTCAGTTTAACAGATTATTCATTCCCTGCAACAGTCTCACATTTGCTGGAATCATGACTAACGAGCAGTCAAGTTAATCCACTTACTTGTAACTATCCTCTACCATGGCACTCGGATCAGTTTGTTCAATGGCTTCTTCAAAGTATGAATCTAGAGAAGGAAGGAAGTCTCGATCTTTCCCTCTGCAGGCCTCGAGATTGTCAGGGCACACATTCCAAAGCTTAGTCAACTCAGAACTAAAGCAAAGAGAATTGTTAGAATCAAAAAGGAATATTTAACAACAGTTCAGGGTGGAAAAATAAAAGGATCTACTAACTTCCCCATGAATGTTTTTCCTTGCAGAGTCGCTTCTTTAATCAGTTCACCAAGGGGCTTCCCTCTTTTGCGTGCTTTTAAGGGACGTTTTCTCTCAGCGATACCAGATTCATCAGAAACTTCAAGATTTTTCTGATTTCCTCCTGGTTTTTGGAATTCTTTGCAGCCTTCATTTTTCCAATTGCTCCATTGCTCTTCCCGCTAAAAATTAATTAAAGCTATTAATTCATGAAAAATGTTGGTCGCAATCACAATAAGAAGAGCAATTATAATCAGACGAGCCAATGACAAAACCTTTAAGATGTGCTTGACAGCTCGTAAGAAGTCAGGTCCATCTGGTGGTGTTTCACTGATCAGCTTATGTATTGTTTCTGTAGTTTCTTTTACCCACTCCAATTGGTCAGGTTTTAGATCAAAATTTTCCCTGAAAACAAGGGAGAGACATAAGTATTGTGACACACACAATATACAGAAATAATTGAGGAATAAAATCAGAACTTACGCTTTGAATTTAACTTGAGAGTCAAGATATTGAAACAAGATAAGAAATTGCAATAAAACACAACGCCGAAAGTTGGAATCACTGAGTTGGAGTTCAAGGAGTTTCTGATTAGTTAGAAACTTGGCAAAAAATACTTGAGATGCGGGAGGATTGTTGCTGGAACAGACATCCAATTCCATTTTATTCCCTTGTTCTTTGTGTGCTGTATCTAGCTTTCTATGCTTATATTCAGAAATATCATCTAATTTAAAGCTGCTAAATGCAGATAAAACACCACTTGAGTGCTGAAAAGAAAAAGACAGTAAGAAAATGAAGAAACACACAGAGAGTCAGCAAAACAGCAAAAACCTTTCAACTTCAACTTACGGATGAAAAAGTTTTCCACTGCACTTTGTTGTAACACTGATTTGGATTGCGAAAGAAATCTTGCAATGACCAAAACTTGCTATATAAATTATAATCAATGGTGATCCTAAACACATTCAAACATAAAACATTACAACTCAACTTGCAGATTAATTTCCTTTTTAGATGAGTACATAACATATCAGTTTCGGATATATATAACAGGTTTGATACTGATTATAGGCTGCTAGTGTTCTGTTTCCACTTACTTCATATCCGTTTTAAAATCTTCATCTTGGTCATTTTCTTCTTCAGTTGTCATTTCTTTGACATTTTCTGAACCCTCTGTTCCATATTCTGTGACATTTTCAAGATTAAATTCACTAACAACATTAAGACCTGCAAGACAGAATATAACACATGCAGTTAATGAAATACAACAAGTAAAAAATGGTCAGTATAAGAATACACATTTAATGGAATACTTACCAGATCTTTCAGAAAATGGGAAAAATTTGGCAAGGAATAACAGGATGCGCCCACAAAATACTGTATTTTGAGATCTGGACAGTCTCCTAAGCAAATCTGGTAAGCATAAAAGAATATTTCATTGTAACCACAGAACTTACAAGGTTCCCATAAGAGACCCAATTCAAGACGATATGACAGTACCATTGCACATTCTCAGAAGATTATTTTTACATGGTGTGAAAAACATCTCTTCCTTCCACGTAGAAACATTATCTTCAACGTATGCAAATAGGCGTTCACACTGTTCCAGAGTCAATGCGTCAAATACATCTCCAAGTAGAACAACTGGCATAGTTGGGGAGCAAAGACCTTGTTTACAAACTGATATGCAAAAAGATATGTATCGTTCCCAGAGAGGAGCATTTCCTGAACTCCGCTTCTTAGAGGATGCCAATGATATCAATTGATCCAAGAGAAAATCTCGTAAAACTTGATCGAGTGCTGACTTCTTATCAGAATCACTACACACACAAAACAAACAGAAAACAAAATATAATGAGCAGGCAATGAAAGGACTAGAAGCATACACACTGCAGAATATTACAATTACTTTACTTACTCCGCAATAAAGAGATTAAATTTTTTTTGAAGTACTTCAACATCATCTTTGGCAAAACTGGATTTGACAGCTTCCTGCAATGCAAGGAGACGCTCAAATGAAAACATCAACAACCTCAATTGGCATCTACATTGCCTTGGACGTATTAAACAAAGAAAAGAACAGTAATCAAGTGGCTAATCAATCTAATCGCAAGTTCGTTAAAGCACCCAAAATTGGATGAAGAATAATTAGTCTTGGCATCATGGCATGTCGTTATTTCCCAGACATTATTGACGAATTCCGACACAAAATGTGCAAACAAAATATGATACCTTAAACCTGAAAGTGATGGGTATGACATGCGAAATTTTCGAATAGCGTTCAACAGTGCAAATGCACAATAGATTACGAAACCGGCACAAAATGTGACAGGTTAGGATTCCAGAGACTAGCATAAGTTAGCACGGTTAGCAATTTACCAGGTATCCAATTCTCATTTTATCGAAAGTAGTTGTCTTTGCCATAGTGTGCTGATCTTTCTTCATCAGGATGGCGCTTTTAGGAAAGCAGATAGAAAGCAAACTGTTTACAAAAAGCACAAAGTGTATAAATCAATTGTGATGTTTAGCCAGCGTCCAGCCAGCGTCAAGAACTATAGAGGGATTACAGGACTGAGCACTGCCGCCTCGAAAGCGACTACCGGCGCGTTCGCAGCTCGGCAACGGGCGTGCCTACCTCCCAGGAGGGCTCCTCGCCTTCTGCTCGCCTCTCGCGCAGCGCGCAGCCGGCGGAGCAAGTCTAGCCTTTTGCATTTTGGCAATTATCTAACTATACTGCGTGGCAAATAGTTAAAATGCGATAAGAAAGGCCGGCTGCTGCCCGCGGCCATAGCGGAGCGACGAGGAACCCCCCTGGGAGGTAGGCACGCCCGCTCCGAGCTGCGGACGCTCGGGCAGTCGCGCTCGGCGGACTACGAGGCGGCAGTACTCAGTCCAGCGTCTACTGACTCATCGCCTGTGTTGTGTGTTCCTCTTTCCTCGTTCCTCCAGTTCCAATCGAGCTATCGAGGCTCACAAACCCCTAACCCCGCGATAGTAGTCTGCTATGGGGAATGTGGTTGGAGCTCTTGGCAAATTTGCCGTCAAAAAGTCGCGACGTTTTAACATTGAAAGTAGAACTGATCGCTTTCTTGAGAAAAATGTGAAAAATCCTCCACCCAAACCACTTGCCACTCAGAAGGAAATAGAAATGTTACGCCAAAGTAAGGGAAGAAGCAACAAACTGCAGATTTTGTCTTTTCTATTATTCCCTCTAAGAGATTTTCAAATAAATGAAAACAATATTCCTGCTTCACTTATTATTTCGAGGAGCCTATACTTAGCTCATTTTCCACTTGTCATTTACCCGGTTCTGAAAAATGGAGTTACCCGCTGGGTTGTGTTAACTCACTGGGCTTGAAGGTATACTTCAGCGGTTGAATGTTTTCTGTTTTAACTTGTTTCAGAACTGCCTAATCTTATGGATGAAATCCACAAGCCAAATCCAGTTCTGCTCAACCATTTAAAAGATATTTTTGTTTCTTCACATGATCCGGTATGAATCTTGCTACTGCAGGCATTTTATACTCTCATCATTTCATGTAATATATTACTTATGAATGAGCTTATGAAATCTTTTTTCAGCCACCAGACAGAACAAAGAGCAAGATGAGTCCTGATAGACCGTTACCTCTTCAAAGAAAAACTGTGATACACGAACAATATGGTTACGTAGAGCCAGACTCTGTTTCTCCTGGCCGTTTAAGTCTGAAGCAGGCTTTACAATTACTATCTAAGCATCAGTTAGATAAAACAAATAACACTGTAGAGAAGCTTGCTGTAGAATATAATTTAAGTCCTAAGGATGTGGGTAAGTACCTCAACATTTTATAAATAATATTTTCTACAAATTTTGTTAGATGAGAGCATACTTCGGTCTCATGGCATGGAATGAAATAACATCAAAGAGCTCGTATTTTCAAGATTTTTTTTTCAGTTTTATCGGCTTATTAGTTTAATTTTACATTGATCTCTTCTCTTTCAGGAAATTTTGTGGAATACTTCAAACTTTACACCCTTGTGGATTTGAAACCCAAAACCACAGAATTAGATGCCAACCCAATGCCAGAAGACCCCAACGATAAGATTGGCATAAACCTTATCACCCTTCCAAAGTACATGGAGTTGATGAAGCCCAAGGCTGATAAGAAAATCACCGCTGGAGATCAAGATCGTAAAGAAATGAATGTAAAGGAAGAAGGTAAAGAACCTACTGATAAAAAATGATTGTTAGAAAAAGAAAAAAATGAAACCATTGCCTCCATGAGGCTAATAGTTGTCATTTTATGTGTCATGTGTAGTTCGAATAAATTTGAGTCTAGAATGATGTTACTAGCAAATGTTGGTGTTTTTTTTAATAAACACACACATCTACATCTTTACTTCCTCTTTTTCTAGGGTATGTGCACATGTACCATTCATAGAGGAATTACGTACCATGAACTATAAGTTACGTAGAGAGGATAGAACTAGATATATTAAAAAAACAAAAGCATGTACGCTTGAGGTATTTTAATTAGAAATAAATTATAAACAAATTTACAGGAAGAAAACTTTTGAAGGATTAAGGGATAGAAAGAAACAGGTGTTCTCCACACATATTTGTACTGAACTCTACAGTCAATGGTTCAAAATCCACTAACATAGGAAGCAAGCTAAATTACAGTGAGGCTTGTGCCTCACATCTGATAAATGATAGAAGATTGTTATGAATGCAATTGAGCTATTTTAATTTAAATTATACAGTGGAATTGGTCCCAGGTCAATATTTAACAGGCAAAATCTTAACAAGGGACTGAACTATAAGAAGCTCAAAGCTAACATGCTAAAATATCACAGCAGGTTTGGGAACAGCTTGAAAAATGCAACTGATGTCAACAAACACAAGATTATCAAACAAATCTCGTCAATAGTCAAATATCATTCCCATTAAATCTTTTCCTAATGACTCCTGACCATCCATATGGATTAAGAAGAATTACTTCCTGGAAACTATTGAATGACTGGGAATGTGCACTAGGATTAGGAACACTTCCTAATTAGACAATAATGATAATTTGAAACCTTTCAAAACTGAAAAATAGAAAGGAGAGTATCGTTGATACAAAGTTGAAAGTCAAATAACTGGGTAGGATGAAGTTCAATGAGTGGTGGCCATCTAATGTCTAGTTCATGTTTTTTAACCTATGTGAATGAATGAATCAGAAAACTTCAAATGACCATAATACTTATTGACTCTATTCGTTAATGGATGAATATCATGGCAATGCTTCATTATTTTCACAAAGTGAAAGTAAAGATGATAATTCACCTTTGGCTAGTATTTTCATTACACCACAGACAGTTAAAATACAAAAGAAACTGAAGTCAATACTTTTAGTTACCATTATAAATCAATCCAGAAATTTAAAAATAGCATGGAATAAATAGATTTTATAAACAACATACTGACTGAAATACACAAATTTCTACACCCTCTTTCACAATGCCTGGTAAACAAAATTTTCCCGGAAACTTGCAAAGTAATTACTGTGTCTGACGAAGCAAATACATTCATTCCACCAGCAGTTTGTCAGTCTCACCAACAATGATTTAATAAATGGCTTGCTGACTGAAATAAACAAATTACCGGTACTTGCAAAATACTTGTAGTGTTTCTGACACCAAGCAAATACATTCATTCCACCAGCAGTTTGTCAATCTCACCAATAATATTTCCATCTATTCCGTCGCCAAACCTGTCTTGACAATTATAATCTGCTGAAGTCCTCTCACCTGTCAAATCACTCAACCTGCGGAGTCTGATGCGTTGTTTTTTACTTGGTCCACTCCGAGGGGTTGTCTCTTGTCTTTGTCGTTTAGAGCTCCATGTGTCACCATAGTTTGTAATTTCCGGTCCAATTGAGGTTCTAATATTATTTTTTAACTTTGCTCTCAAATCTGTAATTCCTATGTTGGATCTAATGTCATTTACTCGTTCATGGGCACTACCATTAGATTGTGATCCTTGACTAAAATTGGAATTATGTTGACCCTTTGATAACCCGTTACTACAAATTTCTGTTTTCCTGGCTCGATTTCTTCTAATTTCGTCCAAAGATAAAACTCTAAAGTCTAATTCTTTTGATACATTTTTTACATGGATATTAGATTTTCTGTAACTAGATATGGAAGAGTTACAAGGTTTACGAGGGCCAAGGATTGTGGCACATGGATTAGCTGATGGATTTGCTGCAGGATTTGCAGCCTCCCAAGCCATTGGACCCCCTGCTATCCCTTCCCAGTATGCAGCTGATTCCGCCTGGATTTTCTCAAGCCGAATCTCCTCCAGCGTCTTTACATGTAATGAATCCTTCTCCTTCGGCACCTTTGTGGGAGTCCAGGATGGGGCACTTTCTGAATCTGATTCTGCAAGAACACCACCCCAGGAAAAAGCCATTAGTTTATATGCTGAGTGAGAGCAATCAATTACTTCCTCACCACGACAAAAAGCAATAAGAAAAATAGAACTGTATGAACTGGAAACCAGTATAGTCACATCACAAATTCAAAGCATCAGTTGGGTCAATTTAAGAGCTACAGCAATTAAGGAGAAGCAGACACTTTAGTTTAAGGCCATTGAAAGTTGGCTTCCTTAAAGTTCAAGTTACAGTCAGGAAAAATGATTCAAACCCAGAGAAGGAACTAAGACAAATATGCTTTCCCCATTTAAGATACAATCATATTTGATCAGATACTGTGATGTTAATTTTATGAGGTTAAGCAATATTTGAGGTGAATTCTTGCAGTTCAGTTAAGTTATAAATAAATCAAACTCAACTATATCAGAATTTCATTCTCAATGACACTATTTTTTATTGATTTTTATTCATTTCCAACCTCTTAAGTTGATCAAAGTAAGGAAAAAATAACAACAAAAAAAAACAAGTTGTATTAATAACAAATTGACAAACGCCACGGAATCAGACACAAATAACGAATTCCCAAAACAAAATTGCTTTGCATATTAAACAAGGAAAGCAATTTTTCCTCATATCTTATTTGAATGTTTGAAAATCACGCAAACGTCACAGGAAACCATAGACTAAAACAAATACAGTTTACTGAGAGAGGAGTGTCACTTTTGCACAATGGTAAAACCCACACCTTAATAACACAAGCGTAGAAAAACAGGTATGGCATTATCAAACTGAATTCTATTCGGGTATTTTAAGAGAATGGAGAAGAAACAAAGTAGATCTTAGTTACAGTCAATGAACCTGTACCCGTAACATACGGGATGTCCAACCAATAATATTGAAATGGATCGTTCCTGGTCAAACAACATTCCCATAAAATCAGTGGGCCAGATAAATCCCACAAAGTGTAATATTTTATTTTATTGTTCAATCTGTACTGAGAGCAGAAATTGAAAGCTTTGAGGCACTACGGGAACAAAATAATGCATCAAATAAATGAGTATTTGTACTATATCTTGCAGATATTAAGTTCAAATCATAAACTAAAGACAACCAATTTTGACTCACAAGACCTGAAAAAAAGCCTCTTAATCAATTTCAACTTAAACTGGCTTCTGGCAAACTCAGAAGGCTCAGACTAGGAACAGAGAAATGAAATCAAATTTAACTTCTAGCAGTAATGTGTAAAACTTCATTCACATTCTTTAAAGTGTTGTAAAGTTTCCTCTGCACTGATTGAGTCAATTTTTAGGGATGTAGATTTTAAAACCTAATGCATTAAAGGAGATTCAATTGCCTCACGCAAACCACAAAACTGTACAGAAAGACATGCAAATGTTTACACATGCCCTACAGGGTACATTTGGAGTAGACTTGAAATATGAGAAGCTAATAGAATACAAATATCCACACCATATCAAAGTTTTAAAGGAACATTAAAATGTAGTCCTCTTCTCCTCCTGTCAAAGACCAGATTAGACATATCCTATAAGCCGCAGACCAACATTAAGACAGGAGCTTAACAGACTAATTTTGATTGTCAAAATGAACCAAGCAGCTTAAAACTCTACTTTAGCAAACATCCACACTTCAGTCAGAGCCAATGCCTATCAGATTTTCATCGACAAGTATTATTCTAAAGAAAAGAAAAGACAGAATAGAAAACACCCTGTGATGAGAAATATACAGAGAAACAGATTGTTAACTGTTATAACATTACAAATAGCAACAAGAATAAAAAATTGCAGCTTGCTCTGATTCTCATACCAAAAAAAGAACTCAAGTTTTATGAGGCGGAAGAAAAAAGATTCTTCTGTGTACATTATCAATCAAGAAAAGTTTAACTGAGCATAAAACACTGCACTGCTTGGCAGAAAAATTTAGCAACTTGGTTATTAGACAATTGACAACGCCTGGATGAGCTCCTAAAGTTGACTTCAAGAATCCCAACGTTTTCACTAAGTGAACAACCTATACAATTGTGAGCATGAGTAAAAACTGAAGACATTGGGACAGCAGAACACCCCAAAATGGGAATACAAAATCTCCACAGATTCTTAATTTAATCATTTCTGGTGTGGGAAAAGTAATGAATTGACGGACTGAGCTCGAGCTCAGCAGCAAACACATAACATTACTAGGTTTAATAAAAACAGAGTCATGGAAGGTAGCAACATATAGCACAGGAAAGAGCAATGCATTCAAATGGAGAGTGTAAGCATGAAACTGAAAGTACAACAGAAGTGTTTTCATGACAGCTATCAAGCAACAAACTTACTTTACATATAATTCAACTTAATAGACAAAAAAAGATGGACTTTTCCTTTAAGTAGAGGTAGAACAAAACACAGGCAATACTGATCTGTCATGGAAAAATGGTGAAATATTAGATTAGAAATCATACTAACATATTATAATTATACTGTTTCCATTTCAAACTACAGTTCACAAAAGCTGAGGAGTAAGGGCTTGAATGTATGCACAGTAGTTGTATCACGTTCACTGCCATAGAGACAGTATTTTTAATGTTAGAAAAATGGAAAGAAAATGAGTTGTTCTAGTTCTGTTTGGCTTTTACATGCAGCAGATATTTTCAAACTCAGAGTGAGGATTAAAGAAAGGTAAAAATAACACAGATTTTACAATTTACAGTCATTTTAAATGAAGGGCAAGAAAAAGAACGAACTGTAAATCCACTTGAACAGCTTTATGCCGTCCAAAAGCTTCTTTGATGTGTGGAAGCAACTGTCCAGCAACGGCCAGGAAGACAGACGCAAGCTTTGAACTGATCGAGAACTAACTAGCCCAAAAAAGATAAAGAAATAAATGAAAACAAAAGTGCTGAGCAAAATAAAATCGTAGGTGCTCCATCATGAGGCTTCTTTGAAATCACTCCATACAGTTGCACATTGTATAAAATGTTTTCACACCAAGAATTTCCAAAAATGTTGAGTATTGATGATAGCCAAACAAATTATTTCTATTCTGGAAGACCTTTACACCATCCAAATTTCCAGATAATCAAAACAATTCGTGAAGAGGGCATTTGATTGAACAAAAGCTCGCTCTCTCCCATCCGGTCAAGTATTCATGAGTAACAATAAATGCAACTCAGCAAGTCTCTTTGAGACATTCAATTTAATACATCTATTACTATCAACCAAATTTCAAATTAGGGGATGCATAACAACTCAAAAGATGTACGAGGGCAACAAAACACATCATGAAAACAATTATTACTAAATTGTTTTGGCTAGGCAGTTGGCTGCATGAACAGCTAATTAAATACTTGAAGGGCAACATCCCGCATCAAATGATGTGCACTTGAACTTCAACTTGATAACTTCTGAAATTCCAAATTAACAGAAGTTACAGCTATGTACTATAATATATACAAGAATAACATTTATATTGCTGTAAGGGTAAGCACCATAATACAGTCCCCTCTCCTTTTAAACCTGAAAATATCATCAGGCAATCAGTTCATGATTCAGTCAGAAATATTGCATATCCAATCACTAACTGACAGAGCATTTGAGACATGGCAAGAAAGCAACTTTGTGGTGAAATGAAAGTAAAGAACAAAGATTATAAAATCTGAAAATAAATTAAAAATTTTAAACAATAACGGCTTGCAGCTTGGCCTCTCTCTGAAGGCTATTTACAAGCATTAATAAACAAAAGTGGCAACAAAATGAAAGAAAAAAAGAAGAACGCCCCACCCCCCTTTACCCCAAACAAAGACACACAACGGAAATAGCACTTCAGTCCTATGCTTACACATGAGTGAAGCAACAATATTTCTTGCTGATCATTTCTCTCAATCAATAATTGACTGAGGCGTTGACTTAACATTCCACAAAAAGGGTGAATAAAATAGTGATGTAATCTGTACAGGAGTGACCATCTATAGATATCTATTTTAAGTATAAGATATATCAAATTTATGTATAGATATGTATGTACAAATATAGAGCATTATTTATCTGACACTCATAATAGTGACAAGCACTTAGTACTTCCAGAAAATAAATAGAGGAGTTGAGTATGCAGGTATTAATTTAACACCTACATTATTATCTAACACACCACAACAAGCAAAACAGATTGTAAAAATCAGTCAAATTTATATATCATTTAAAGATATTATTATAAGCAAGAACTGCAACTACATCCTTATACCTGCCGATTATCAGCTGCCTATCAAATAATTGGCATTAGTCTTCAAAATATAGGACGAAGATTGAGAGAAGACATTATTGGTCGAATGAGCAGGTGAGACAGAGATATTAAATAAGTTACAGGTACTTTAGCTCTATTTTAAAAGGAAACAAAATCAATGTGCCCAACGGTAAACCACATTATAACTTAACATGCAACCTTAATTCCAATAGAATATTTTTGTTTCACCTCACTGCATAAGTCTTCAATATAATCCCAGTTAGAATTCCTGGCACTCAAAATTTTCTGTTATAATCTAAGATCTATAAATAGTTTGTAACATAAATTTAACAATGGTGCAGATTAGGAGGTTGATAACATGCTTGAATACAGGGAATCTCAAAAAGCACATGGAGCTAAGAGAAACTGAACTATTCATATATTGAGGTCACCTCATTTTGAACTCACTTGACTCAAATAGAACAAATAAGCCCATTTTTCACTTCACTCCTCAAAAATACAAATGTTACCAGGCTGAGGCAATTTCTGACTGTCAAAAAAATGTATTAAATTAAAACATTAGTTAAAAATGAATTAGTTCAACAAAACTAGTGACCCACAGTGAATCAACTTGGAAGCTTTCATTTTATACTGTTCAAATCTAGGCAGTGAACACATTACAAAAATTGCGATAATTTCACAAAACATATGCCTTTGGAAATATCATATTCCGACAAGAAAAAACAAAATAAGTTGACTGTTCTCTGTCCACTGTTAAAAACCGAGAAAGCCTTATATAATAGATTAAAGTTCAGCACAAATTGGTCAGAAGCTAACAAAACACAGAAAAAGCAAGAAAGGGGTTTACTTCATTCAAACTCCTAATCAAATATGTGTAATACCGATCTATATGACAGCAATACCATACAAGAACACAGAATTAACAGATCGACAGAAATAGAATACTACAACCCACACTTTATTCGAGCTCTCAAGCAAATTAAATATGAAATTGAAGCACCCTACAAAATATGAGACAGTGCTCTTTAAAATAGTCGCATACCTTCTTCAAAGTTGACAACAATAGGTTCAACTGCAGCTGAAGAAGAACTGTAGCTCTCAGGACCAGCTTGGCTCATTCGTCGGGATGTTTCAGCCCCAGTTGAATCTGCAGTTTCAAG
This sequence comes from Aptinothrips rufus, assembly GCA_902196195.1. Taxonomy (NCBI): domain Eukaryota; kingdom Metazoa; phylum Arthropoda; class Insecta; order Thysanoptera; family Thripidae; genus Aptinothrips; species Aptinothrips rufus. The sequence continues at coordinate 5,097 of CABIKL010000259.1, read as the reverse complement.
GCTTGAGGAAGCCTCTGGTTTCACTGCATTAAAAAAAAACAGAAATCGTACAATTTTAAAAATTTGCTTGATTTAATAACCTGACACTTGAAGTTGTTTTAAGTGTGACCTACAACAAGACTGCCCATTTCTGTAAATGGTCACATTTAAATATCTCTGAACTATTGGAATCTTCAAGACAGTGTCAATACGGCTTATACAACGTACCATTTCTCCATTCTTGAGCTGATGCGTCCGAGTCACTTTTCTTGGCACTATCTGGTGAACTAGGTGAATCAACCAGCGCTTGTGTTCCTTTAGACTGATGTTTGAAGGCACAATGAGCTTTACGACAACCCCCTGGCTGCTTTTCCCAATAACAAGGTATTTCTTTTCTCTTTTTCTGCAGAAAAGAAAAATGTATCATTGTATTACCAGCACATTTTAAAGGTAATAATAAATTGAAATCATAAAACAAAAAACGTTATTAACAAAATGGAACATACTTTTAGTTCCATATGGCGAAGACCACAGTGTGGCTCCGTGCAACTACCATCCTTCCAATTCGTACACATCACCTCACAACCTAAAGCAGCTGGTTCATGACGAAATTTACAACCATTACCCTGAAACGAGAGAGCATTACATAGCGGTGATCAAACGCTTAAAGAAGACAACAAGAGACTTGAGAAAACTAACAGAAAATAAATATTAAAATACAAAATAACAGAAAGAAAGGAGTACAAAACTCACCCTAATACATTCTGAATAATAATAAAAGTAACAGTCAATATTTTTTGTTTTCTGATCCATTGCCATCTTAGTGTGTAGCTGAAACACAAAAAAAAAAGCACTTTGGAAAAAAAGTATGCATAAGGAGCAAGCATCACACTTTAACCTCTCAAAGCAGGAATGAACCACTTCATGAAATTCGACATTAAAATTCTTGTAAAAACAAAGAAAAATACATTAAAACACTTTCCCATACAATACAAAGTCTCCGTGCATCGATGCACAATGAATATATGAGGGGGAAATGTCAATAATGAAGTGAAATTAAATCGGGGCCATATCGTCTGTTGGCGGTGTGGTGAACTCGTGGCACGAGATTCTCGACAACTTGAGTCCGATTACTCAAAACGCTACATAGATATAGTTACTTTACCTTTTTGAATGTATTATCTGCTTCCAAATAGTTACATTCAAACAAATGTAAATTGTTAGAGCATATCAAAGAATTAGAGCGGAGCAGGGAGCAGTTCTCGTCTTCCCCTCCCACTTCTGCTGCTACCGCTCCCCAGACTTTAAGCGCCGCTATACCCAAAAGGCGGTGAACATGAAAAACTGACTGTGAGGGAAAACCGGGGAAAACCCATGAACGTAGTATGAAAAACTTATCTAGATTCTTACTCAGTAGTCCTCAATATCTTGTAACGCCCCCCTAGGCCCCAGTTCTACACTCAAATCTGAGAGACACCTGCACCATTTTTATTTAAAGGTAGACATGAGATTCTTGTAAAAGACAACTTCATACATGCACAATACCTGTCTAAATTTGAAAAGGCCAGAGCAGAATAGGCAGGTGGTAAAAAAAACAAAAAAGGTTTTGGATTAAAATGATAAATATTTATTATTAAATCTCAAATGTACTATTTCTAATTATTTTTCAAAATTAAAACAGCACAAACATTTTCATAATAATACAAATGATAGAGCTTTACAATTAAAATAAATTCCTTTCTAAACATGTCATTCAAACAAGAAACAGTGTCCGCAGAGGTCATATTCCAATACTGTCATCCCTCCATGGGATCATCATTGTTATTATTCAAGTTGTGAACTTGCAGTTGATTCAATTTGTCCTTTGAGCTGGATTTTTGAGGGCGATGCATGAAGGTGGGCGTAGATGGCTCAGTAAGGTGTACGTTTGATGGATGTGGTTTGAAGATTTGGAATGCTGGAACTGGACGAGGTTTATGCACAAGCTCTTTACGTAACTTCGCTTCTTTCATAGCTTGTTCTCTCTGTTGTGCCTCTTGATACTGAAATTAATTCAAAATTAGTTCATCTCACATGCAATGTGCATTTAGTTCTGCAAAAGGTTCTTATTTTTTGTCTTTTTTAAAGCGGAATTCACATACCTCCCAAAGCAGTCTCAAGTGGAGCTCTTCCTTTTCTTTCAGTTCTTTGTCAAACTCGGCTCTTTTTTTTGCTCTCTCTTCAGAGCTTAGTTGGAATCCAATTGGTTTTGTCGGCATGGCACTAGATTTAGCAGGGACAAATGGCTCTTTGTAGAGAACTGAAGGAACACGAGCACGATGTACATTCGAATCTCCTTTAATGCCTTTCTTGCATAAGTCAGGTCCTTGAGACTGAAACCAAAGCAGTTAAAGCAATAAAAGTATTTTTAAAAAAAGCAGAGCTTAATTCATAGGTATTATCCAGTGAACCTCTTACCTTACTACGACGCCTTTTAGTGTGACAACAGGTATTGCAATTAGGAAGGTCTTCATTCTGCAGCAATAAAACATTTCGGAAAAAGTCTAGCTGAATCAAAACACTGAACTGTTACGAGAAGAACAATATAATAGCTACCTGCTTCAGGCGAGCAAGTTTCCTGGCGATAAACTCCTGATCACGTTGGTCAAAACTGAATGGTTTAACTATCGTATGTTTTTTAACTTGTTTGCTTACAGGTGTTCCAAAGTTTCCTATGTAAACTTTTTCGACTTGACACCTTTCTCCTAGTTTCATTGCAACTTTACCCATTCTAATCCCTTGAGGTCTTGCTTTGAATTCTTTCACACCGTTATTGACAACCTAAGGCAAGAAAGATTGAAGCATAAGAGAGGATAACATTTCTTACAACATGGCAAAAATAAAAATGCTTGTAGGTGAGCTTGGCAAATGTACCTCTTTTTTCTTGTACTGGGTGAGCTGGTAGGGTTCAACTTTCTGAACCGGCCATCGAGCAACTTTGACACCAGCTTCTACTCTCCTCACATTCTTGACATCAGATGCCTCAGCTGCTTGCTCTTCTGCTAGGGATTTGACGGATGCAGAAGGGACATTTCTTGAGGAACGTGGTTGTTCACTGTTGGATTCACAAAGAGATCCCTTCACTTGAATGGCTGGCGGAACTTTCTTCAGGGCTCCTGTGCGAGGTAGACTTCGAAATCGAGGTGGTGTTTGATTCTGAACTCGAATAATTTTTTCAGCCATGCTTATGTACTTTTCAGGCTGCTGGCTGTAGTCTCTAGTATTTTTGGGTGGTGGAGACAACTTTCGTTTTGAGGGATTCTTACCTGAAGGAAGAAAATTATGGATGAGGATGACATAATACATGTGTAGGCACAAAAAGCAGAAAAAGATCCACAAAAAGTTACTGTACCTTTCTTCTGATTTCCACCTTCAGATCTTATGTGTTTTGCAAGAGGCTGTGAGACAGATTTGGAGAAAATTTCATTCAGTGAAAATTTATTCTCCATCTCATTAGCTCCTGTTGACGTTGGTTTCCTTTCGCTCAACTTAAGTGCTGTCATAGCACCTCTAATTTAAAAAGAAAAAAAACAACATATAAAACTGAAGTTAAGGCTTAATTTTTAAAAATAAAATAAATTAAGTTATAACTTACTCCAATATTTCTTCGGCATTCATATCACAACAAACAGGACGAACATGAGATTCACTCATGGAGCGGCGTCTTGGTGAAGGTTTGATGCGGCTGGATTTTACATGGCTGACACTTTTCTCAACAACTGATTCAGTTTTCGTGCTTTTAGGATTAGCAGAACTCAAGCAATCATTGTTCAAGGAAACGAGGGAATGATCAGGAGTAGGTGGAATCACATTGATCTGGACTTTTGAAACGGTCCGATTTTGAAATGTAAGTTTAGACTGAGGAGTAGAGGTAACACCATGGCGGTATTTATATCTTCCAGGATTGGGTAGGAAGGTATTTCTCTGAACATCTGAAACAGAAAATGAGGCACTGGTTCAAACACTAATTCGAACAAAATCAAATTCAAAAGTGACTCACTCATAATTTCAAACGGGGCTTACCTTTCACTGAGTCACTGGGGGTAAGAGTTTTATCGCTCTCACTGACACTGGAGTTTGATGCTGATCCAGAGCTGATTCTACTTCCTCCCACGACTGTCCTCATCGATTCGTTCTCCAGGTCACTATCTGAGGAAAGCAAATCGCGAGTATCAAGTTACATGAGGTAAAATAACAATAAAAGACCAGACGTAAAATACTCACCAAAGAACATTGAGGAATCGAAACTGTCATCATAATGATCAGGGTTCGAAGAGAAATCAACATACCGAGGAGAACGAAAATCATCGTACGGAAACGACGACATAGCGTGGTAAAGAAGAGTGACGGTCTACAACCAAAATCTCTAATATGTATCAGGTAATCGAATGGCACTTCACATTAACAAGGGATTCTAATGGTAACGATCGTGATCAACCACGAGGCTCTTCACAAGCGGCTCATTTGACAGTCGTCAGCTCAGCTGCTTGTCAGACACTTGTTGTCTATTGTCGCTGTAGACCATGCCGGAAGTCTTCGGAAGCTGCCGGAAGCTCTGTCGGCAGACGAGAACACATACCACCAAGACATGACCAAGATTGATTCAATTTTAAAATGCATTCAAAGCAATAAATACAATTTTTTTAAAAAAAGCAGGAAACGTTTGAAAACTTAAGCCTTCGGCTTTCCGGACGTTGAAGCACCGAGCGGGGTGAAGGGACAAGTGGTGCAGCCGCTCCGGGCGCGAACCATTGAGAATAAGGGGGAAGTCCTTGTTTTGCGAAGAGAAAATTTGGGAAACACAGCCGTTACATTAGATCCGTTGTCCGCTGGAGGATGCTCTGAAAACATGCCGGAAACATGCTGGAAATTTTGAAGAGGTGGAGTGGAGTGGAGATGGATAAAAACGGAAAGGCAATATTGGCGGAACGGAATGGAAAACGCCCGTTGATGGGAGTGAGTGGCGAATAAAAATGAAAACGGAGAAGACGCCGTCCATACGCGTTTAACATTCCGTTCTGCAAGATTCCCTTTACGTTTTCATCTCCACTCCACTGGCAATTCGCCAAACATCGAAAG